>CM008339.1:19356902-19369042 GCA_002525835.2 Ipomoea batatas
CTCATAACCAATGAATATGAATTGGTTATCTGGATTAGCTCCGATCCTTTTAGGAATTCCTTTTCTATCTTGCTTTTTATTTATTTATTTATTTTTGGAGGCAGACCCTACCTTGCAGGCAGTCAGGTTGATTGCCTTTTCTTCTACAAGTCATGGTTTAATTTAATCTTGTCCTAACCAAACCACCAAAAAACTACAGCAGTTAAAAATCAATTTTTGACTTCGGATAGATTCTCATCCTCTAATATTTGGAGAGGTTTAATGTGTATGCTTAACAAATTTCAAGAACTGCTTCAACAATATAATATAATTTGTCAAATCATATATACAGGCTTTTGAGTTCTACATTTTACAAAGAAACTTTTTTTTTTTTTTTTGCTTCATCATAATGAATGTTTCTATGGATACTGAGCTGATTGAGAAATTGCATCCTGCAGATATTTCAAGGTTCTTTGATGTTGTTGGAACCACATAAACCAAAACTCGAAATGGTCTTCTGTCACTACTTGTACGTACTTCTCTGATGGATTCTTCAAATTCTTACTTTCATTTGCTGTTTTAATTTTAGCAATTGGGATTAACACCTTATAATGCACTCTCATTGACTTCCCACTAGTAGAACGGACTCTGATTGATCTCTCACTAAGAAAAGCAACCTTCTCAGTGGAAACAAAAAGTAGGCCAGCCAATGGACCAGCTGTTGTTGATAAATAACATTGAGAAACCTTTAACAGTTTTTCACCTTCTCTTAAGCCGAAGTTCTTCTTGAACACCTTTTGAACACCGCCTGCTCGGAGAAGCTTTGCCCCTAGTATCAGCTTGCCCTTCACACTGTCTGTTATCTTTAAAGAGGTAGTAGTCTTACCATTTCTTGTTTTTGATGGCTTTGAAGAGAGAGACAGATGGCATTGGGTGGCAGAATCAGGAAGAGCCCATTTTCTTGAGCTTTGATTCAATAAAACTGCCCAGTTTATTGGAACCTGGCTCTCAATTCTTGATTTGATGGTTTGATTTTGCTTCATCTCTGACAAAATTTTCTTCTTTGTATTGGCAAGGATAACAAGAAATTATCTTTGCTATTGGGTGAGTATGTAGACTTGAATGAGTTGCTTTCTGGGATAACTGATTCTTTCACAAATAATGTGTATTTATAGGGGGTTAAGTAGGGAGTTGGTGGATGTGAAGTTTGAGTCTGATGAGTCAGATTTATGTCATCATGAGACAAAAAAGTGAGAAGATGACTATAAACCCTTTTAGGAAAGATATCATACATATTATTTAAAAGATTAAATTAGACATTAGCATTACATGATGAGTCAGAAATCATACTAGCTAGTCCCTGTGTCAAAAAGTAGTTGGGTGGTGCCTGGTCTTAATTAACAGGTAGATGATAGGTTGACTCAGCATTCTTATGTTGATAGCTTGCATGTGATGTAACGTACTATTGGGCAGAAATCGGTAAAGTTCACCTATGGCCCGGTAGTTGGACAGAGGTCGGTAAAGGCCACCTATCACCCGGTAGTTGAGAGATTGTTTGGGTAAAGGGGTTAAAGGACCAAGTCCAGCATTTAACGTTTTGAAAATGGGTGGCGGTACAAGAAAATAAAGTTACACATTCGCTACTAGCTATACTTTTTGGCATAATGGTAAGCGTTTGATCCTAATATGTACTTACAATTTTTGATTCATGAAATAAAATCTTTGATTCATGGGCTAGGGAAATTATTTCCCACCTGCGAGCAGGTGAGGCCACAAGTTGTGAAAAAGCAGGTGTTTGAGTGCTTATCTGCATCACCACCATCTAAACATTTAATTACTTTTCTCATATTTGATGTGTAAAGGTGTAAGTTTTAGGCCATCCCAATTACACTAACCCTGTCAAGAAAAATGTTCTGATGGCAGGTTGTTGACAGTTGAATGTTACTTTTGAGGTCATTGTACATCACCCTCTTTCAATTCACCAAATCTTCAATTCATAAAATTCAATTTTGTGAATAAAGAATTAGATCTGATGGCAGAACTTTGTGGATAAAATTGTGGACAAAATGGACCTATTTTGGATAAAACAGAACTTTCATGTTGGTTGCACTCTTTCTTAACCTGCCATGCATGTTCGTGTAATATCTACTGGGCCGGTGCTGTAGCTATGTGTTGCATCTTTCATTCCATTATTTCTTTTGATAAAACTGACTAACTCATTCAAATCAAGTTTATTTGAATGCTTTTAAATCCCATAAATCACAAATGAAGATAGATGTTCAAAATAGACTCATTTGAGTTTGAAAAAATGGAGTATATATTGGAATTGGGATTAATACCTTATAATAAGCCAATTCCTTGTTGGCTGAGTTGATAAACATGGCCAGGCCAGTAGTAAATATTGGAAGCATATCCCCTTGATTCTTGTTAACGTCTGATTTTGCGTCATCTTTGTATTCCTTTTCTTTTTGTTGACAATGATGGTGAGAAATTATGCATGTTAAAGCTAAGGGTGAGCATATACTATACAAGTGAATGCGTATAGTATGTGAATCTCCACCATAAAAACTTTACTTGTCTTAGTTTGCTCCTTTTGTTTATGTTTCTTTGATGTGTAAAGCTATAAGCTTTAAGACAACTAACTATCCAAATTAAGGATCCTTATCTTAGATTTTTTTTTATGACTAAATGTTACATGCATTTTAAGGTCAGTGCACATTAACACATCATCCTCCAGCTCAAAACTTTTTAGCCCACACACACACATATATATATATATTCAACTTGATCGAATAATACTGTGATAAAAGAATATGCTGATTTGATCCTACAAGTGCCACCATTGCTATATTAAATTATGTCACTATTCACTAGTGTTAATTCATTTCTACAAGAAGATTGCAATGCTCCAACAATTGCTATTGAGTTTCAACAATTACTCAATCATATATACAGGTTTACAACTAACTTTGTTTACATTTTATAATATAAAGAAAGAAATAAATGGTTCCTGAACATAATATATGGGTATGTATTCTAAGGTTATATAGTTACTGAGCTTGTGAAATTGCATCCCGGAGATATTTGAAGGTTCTTTGATGATATAGGAACCCCATAAACCAGAACTCAAAATGGTCATCCGTGACTACTTGTATGTACTTCTCTGATGGATTCTCCAAATTCTTACTTTCATTTGCCCTCTTAATTTGTGTAATTGGGATTAACACTTTATAATGCATTCTAAATAACTTTCCTTTTGGAGAAGGGACTTTGATTGATCTCTCACTAAGGAAGGCAATCTTCTCAGTTGAAACAAAGAGTAGGCCAGCCATTGGGCCAGTTGTTGTTGATAAATAACATTGAAATGCGTTCAACAGCTTTTCGTCTTCTCTAACGCCGAAGTTATTCTTGAACACCTTTTTGACACCACCTGCTTGGAGAAGTTTTGCCCCAAGGATCAGCTTCCCCTTCACAGTGTCTGTTATCTTTGGCCTTAGTTTCACTGGACCATAGAAATCAACTAATTATTAATAATTTATAATATATAGTTTGTTGCAGCTAGAGTAGAGTGTTAAGTTAGTTTGAATATATACTATACTAACCATGCTCTCTGATGCCTTTTGCAAAAGAGTCCACCTTTTCTCCAGTTTTGTTCATCTTGCTAACTGAAGAATTTGTTTTACCTGCATTTTCATAACACTTTATCACTCAGACATCTTTCTATTTGAATTTTTTAAACGAAGTAAAGATTTTTGAAAGAGGTAATCTTACCATTTCTTAGTTTTGAAGAAGGAGAGAGATGGCATTTGCATTGGGTGGCAGAGTGAGGAAGAGCCCTTTTTCTTGATCTCTGATTCAATAAAATTGCCCAGTAGTATATAGCAACCAAATCCTCTCCGATTCTTGATTTCATCTCTTGATTTTTCATCATATCTGTCTATCAGCAATAAATTATGTTTGGTAAAGGGTGATGAGTATATTCAAATGAGCTATACAACTGATTCTTATGTAAAATATGTACTTATAAGGAAATTAGGCAGTTGGTGCATGTTAAGTTTTGGTAGGATAATGAGTCAGATTTAGGTCATCATGACCCAAAAAGATTCAAAGATGACTTTTGAAATCCTTAGCATTTAGAAAAGATATCATACCTGCTATTAATTTATGGAGTATTTTTTTATCCATAATTTCTGAATATTGGCATTTTAGTAGTGCTTAATTAATTTTCACAAAGGGGTGTCTCATTGCTTAATTGTTATACTATGGACTATGGTCTATCTTGAATTGTAAATAATAATGATGTGTATACAGTTAATATGTGTGTTTTCAGTTAATAAATTATGTGTCTTTAAATAAATTGAAAGACACATAGTATATGAAGTACTACATGTAGATAATTATATATATGTTGGGCACATATTGCGTGGCTAATAAATAATGGGCTATGACTGATGAGCTTTTTTTATGGATATGGTGATAGCTTACATGTGTTATTGCAACATTTAGCTTAGCTAGGGTGGCGTAGTGCTTTCATAAAACGAAATCTTAATTTGTTTCATGCAATTGTGAAAGGAAACTTCAATTCCCCGGGCACATGCTAGCCGCAAATGATATGGTGGACCATGGTCCAGAATGTATTGTGGACCGTAGTTATGGTTGATACTGCAGTTGTGTTGAACGGATACTGCAGTTGTGTTGAAAAGATACTGCGGTTGTCTTGAAAGGAAACTGCAGTTACCCGGAACAGAGATCATTCATCCATTCAACACAACTGTAGTATCCGTTCAACAACTGCAGTCTCAGTTCAACACAACTGCATTTACAGACGAATTAAATGGTCTCTGTTCCGCGCAACTGCAGTTTCCTTTCAACACAATTGCAGTATCCGTTCAACACAACTGCAGTATCAGTTCAACACAACTACAGTATCAGCCATGACCTATGGTCCACGGTATAACAACGGCATGCTAGCTGTGAAAAACCAGGTGTTTAAATGCTTATCTGATCTGCATCGCCCCCATCACCATCAACCCATCATCTAATCTTTACTTTTCTCATATTTGATGTGTAAAGCCAACCATCCAAATCACATGATCAATCTGTGTCTGGGAAAAAGTTGTGAGGCCAGCCGTTGTTGACAGTTGAATGTTACTTTTTATGTGGTGGTCAATGTTTAATTATCACCGTACCCGGCCTCCTTCTCCAAACCTAGAATTTATAAACTTCAATTATGTGCTCAAATTCGATCAGATGGCAAACAAACTTGATCCGTTGGATAAGACCCATTGCTTGTCATAAATAATTAAATATAATTCATAGTCATAAATCTCTTAGAAAAGCTTGATTGATCAGGCTGAGCAAAGCCTTGCTTTAGTTGACGATTCAGATTAATTATTTATTGCCTTGAATTAAATGTGATGTACCTAATTTATATGTTAGGACATACCAAATACGGAGTAATTTTTTTAGATGCCTAAATAGTCCAACTATATTGTTTGTTTTCAGATTACGGGGTAACCCCAACACTATTGAAATATTAATTACAAGTGACGAGGATTTTTATTGTTGTGAAATATAAAGAATTTAACCCCTTAAAATGTCCCCCTCGCTAGGGTTTTATGCACAAGTGATTGGCTTCTAAAAAGGAAATAAAATCATTCCCAAATCCACCCGGAAACCTCTCCCTAATTCTCTCCTAAATTAGTCTTAAATTGCATTCATAAATAAAATATCTTCTACTAAGGATCTTGTGGTCCAATGGTACCAAGTTGTTCTCTCATATGAGAGATTATTGTGGATTCAAGCCTCAGTGGAGGTGATATTGATTATGTGCTTCAACCTATTGACCCTGTTCTTTTATCAGCTCCCCATCTTCATCGCAATCTCCAACTCCTTTTCTAGGCTTCCCCTACCTTATTTCCTCTTTTGCCGACTCCTTTCTCAAAGAGGCGCGAGATCAGATGACTGAACACCGACTCTGATCCTTTTCTAGGCTTCTAGTCAACCCCAAACCTTCCTAGCATTATTTCCTCTTTTGTCGATTCCTTTTCTAAGGAAGCGTGAGATGAGTGATCGCTGACTACTTTTCCAAACTTCCAGTCAACCCCAGACCTCCGCCGACCTTATTTCTTCTTTTGTCGACTCCTCTTTCAAGGAGGTGCGAGAAGACTAAGCGATGACTCACTTTCTAGGTTTCCAATCAACTCCAAACCTTCCCCAACCTTATTTCTTGTTTTGCCAACTACTTTTTCAAGGAGGGGCGAGACAACTGAGCATCAACTCCTTTTCTAGACTTCCAGTCAATTCAAACTTTTCCCAACCTTATTTCTTCTTTCGATTTGACTACCACCATGGACCCCTTGGATTTTTCATTGATTTGTTTCCATAAATGCTCAACTTGCTATATAATTAATACCATAATTAACATGATCCTTCGAATTCCCTCATTTCTATGTTTTACCGTTCCTATAAATACCTCTTTAACCTTTCAACCCTACCTCTCTACTTTTCAAAGTTTTAATAGCCACAATAAATCTCAAGCCTTTTAAGTACGTCTTTCTCAATTCTACACTTGCGTCTTCCCCTTGTTTGTAACAGCTAACTCATCCTCTAACCACTCTTTCCTTCTCACTAGGTGGTATTCTCTCCTCTATATTTCTCTTTCTATCATGCCGACCTCCCACCACTCTACTTCTTCTTCTCGCTCCATTCCCACCTGTCGAGGGGTTACAAACAATCCATCCACCTCCACATCTCTACCCGAGATTCCCACCAGCCCTACTTCTTCCGTGCCTTTGAATCCCCTTCCCCTCTAGTTCGTCGCTTCTTCCATTGGGGCAACTTGTGGCCATTTTTTTTAAAGGATTTACACTCGTATCATCTATCACTCTAAACTTACCGCTGCTAATCTTACCCTTATGAGGGAGCTACTAGGGCCTTCGGTTGAGGTATTGCCGGCTGGGCGCTGCTTCATTGAAGGCAGCTATATTGGTATATCTACTGCAACTCAGTTTCCTATGGTTTATGAGTGCCTACTCTTCCTTTCATCTCCACTTTCTTTCATTACATCGACATATATAATATCTGGCCAAGTTGTTCCCACCTCCCATTGACTACTTATTTGCTTTCTAACTGTTTACTAGTCATTCGAACTTGTATAGTCCATTACCCTTTAATCAATTATACCTAGTGATTAAAATGGGCTCTACCTCTCTTTGCTATATCCAAATTTCTCAAAGGGATGGTCATTGCATCCTTGTTGACCTGGAATCTACTCACAAAAAGTAGAAGGAAATGTTCCTCTTTATTTGTCCCGATTGCCCCCATGATCGATCCTTTGATTTTTCTCTATAGTGGCTGAGCTCTTATTTCCGCATACAAAATGGCGGCCTTGCGATGACGAGACAGCGAACCTACTCACCCTCCTATTTAGCCGCCTTAGCTCTCTTAGTGTGACTAAGAGCCTTGCAAAAGGTTAATCTATTGCTTGAGAATGCTGCCACCTCTTGTCTTGCACCGATGACCCTTTCTCACGAGTAGCAAGTTTGTTCCCCCATTGCTGACTAACCATTTTCTCTATTTTCAAGCAATGATGATAATGAGGAATCCTTTGAAGAGGAACCTGAGCCAAATTAGCTAGATATTTTGGTGGCCCATCGCTCTCTAGCCCCAATCCAAGAGCCAGTCGATCGACTTTACCACCGTCCGCCCAATTGAGATGGCTAACCGTCAAGAACTTTATCTGTTAGGAATATAGCAGAATAATGAGGAAGCGAATAATCGAAAATTGATAATTATAGAAGTTAAATAATATAAATTGAAAAAATAGGAAATGACTAAAGAAAAGGGATAAATAGAATATAATATATAATCACTCAAACAGAATGGAAAGAATGAATATATTATATGTTTCTACGTGAAAGCTAGAAAAGAGATGGATAAATATGAATGCATAGAAATTGATAATTGAATGATTACAAAAGAAGAGCTAGAAACTATTTATATACATCAAATTGAGAATTAGTCGGCAAGCATATGGAGGAGAGCTAAAGTCGGAAACATGGTGTAAGAATGAATCATGGTGTAGGAACGAGTACACGCAACGCCAATGTCGGAGAAACGGTCCGTGCAATTTGAGCCATGCACATTATCTCAACAATCTCCACCTTGGATCAAATTTAACAATTGGAACAACTGACTAAATTCAAGCATTGCTTGAACTTAGTAATAGGTAGAGGTTTGGTAAACATGTTTGCTGGATTCTCCAATGTGTGAACCTTCTGGACAACTATATCTCCCGCAGCTACAACATCTCGGATAAAATGATATCTGACATTAATGTGTTTGGTTTTGGCATGATATGTATCATTCTTGGTGAGATGGATAACACTTTGACTATCTGAGAACACAACATCTGACCCTGTGAAACACCAAGTTCCATAACCAAACCTCGCAGTCAAGTAGCTTCTTTAACACCCTCTGTTGCTGTAATATATTCCGCCTCAGTCGTAGATAACGCAGCAATAGACTGAAGCGTAGCTTTCCAACTGATAGCACAATTATAAAGAGTGAAAATATAACTGGAAAGCGATCGACGTCTGTCAAGATCACCACCATAATCAAAATCTACAAAGCCCACAATGTCAGTAGATACAAAAGAACTCCGATAAAAAACCAAACCCAAAGAGGAAGTACCCTTTAGGTACCGTAGAATTCATTTAACAGCGTTCCAATGTTCCTTACCAGGGTTGTGCATATAACGGCTCACAACACTTACAACATAAGCCAAATCAGGTCTAGTGACACCATAGCATACATAAGACTTCCAACAGCACTGGAGTAAGGAACTTTTGACATATAAGCCACATCAACATCAAATTTAGGGCATGAATCAGAAGATAATTTAAAATGTGTACCAAGTGGAGTAGACACAGGCTTACAATTAGACATATTGAATAGATCAATTCAAGCACCTTTTCAACATACTTTTTCTAGGATAGATAAAGTTTACCAGCTTGACGATCCCTATGTATCTCCATGCCATGAATCTTCTTTGCTGCACCAAGGTCTTTCATCTCAAACTCATTGCTTAGTTGAGACTTCAACATCTCAACAAGAGATATGTCAGGGGAAGCAATGAGCATATCATCAACATAAAGAAGTAGATAGACAAAAGATCCATTAGAAAATTCTTTAAAATAGACACAACTATCATATTGGCTTCTTGAGAATCCTTGCCCCAACATACAAGCATCAAACCGCTTGTACCATTGCCTTGGAGCTTGCTTTAGCCCATAAAGAGACTTCTGTAGACGGCAAACACAATGTTCCTTCCCAGGAACCTCAAGCCCCTTAGGTTGGTACATGTAAAGTTCTTCATCAAGCTCTCCATGTAGGAATGTAGTCTTTACATCAACTTGCTCCAACTCCAAATCAAAAAGAGCAACAAAAGCAAGTAGTACATGTATAAAGATATGACGAACAACGGGAGAAAAGATCTCGTTACCTCTTAGCAACTCTACCAGCTCCCACCGTGTTTTCTCAACTCCAGGGATGCCTTCTTTCTTCTTGCAAATCCATTTACAGCTCAATGGGCGTTTACCTCTTAACAATTCTACCAGCTCCTAAGTCTCATTCTTATGGAGACTTTCTTTCTCCTCTTGCATAGTAACCAACCACTTGGACGAGTTGTCACAGGAAATAGCTTCAGAGTAGCAGGATGGATCACCATCAACCTGTAACACCCCGAAAATTCCTACTACTCCTTTGAATATTATAAGGGGTTAACTTCTTATTAAATAATTATTTAAATAACTATAAGTATAATTATTTTCTATGGGCCTGAGATTTCATACTCTTATATATATAATTTATTGTTAAGGTTAATAATAAATAGTCTATGGCCCAATATTTCTATGTGATATATATATATATGTATTCCATACTATATTAATTATTGAGCCCACAAATTATATTCTCTTAAGAACTATATTATAAGCCCATAACTATAATTATATTATGATCATTCTTAACCCAAATCCAATACATAATATATAGTTTTGGATCCAACCTCCTAATTTGACCCAAGTTCCACAATTCAACTAAGCCCAAAATGGTAGTTTCCAAATAGGGAAACATAAGGGAGCAGCAGCTGAACGAAATCCCATTTTGTTTCCAGATTCTTTGCATCGTCTCTTTCTCCCTTTCGTCGAACTCCCGAACGACGACCATCGGAGGCGGGGTGGCAGCGGCAACACCAAGCTTCGACAATAGGAGCTCCGGCCATGAGTCGCGACAGTAGTATGGAGTAGTGACGGTGGCGGTAGTGACTTCCGACGGTGAGGGCAACATCGTGAGCAAGGACGTCCGGCGGAAGCTCCTCGACGGATTCCTTGCATGGTCGACGGCGACAAGCTAGACAACGGCGGCAAGGGTCCCCTCCGACGACCACGATCCTCCCTGGTGCATTCTCTCGACGACGGAGGTGGCAGCGATGGGGCTGGACGGCTTCCCCTTCTCCGAGCGGGTGCGAACAGAGCAGCAGCAACGGCGGGGTTACACTCCATCGGCGGCGACGAGTTGGAGCAGTAGCAGCGGCGGCCTTCGAACGAATGCAGCAGAGGCTTGATGGCGATCTTCCCTCTCCTTTTCCCTCCTCGACGAAGCAGACTGGTTCAGGGGAGGCGGAGCGGCTCGGCGGTGTGACGTGTTCCGTTCTCCGCGACGTAGCAGCGGCGGACCTTGGCAGCGGTGTGGCTTGGCGGTGGCTCCCTTACCGTTAGGCCGTAGCGGAGGACAGAGGCGGCGTGGCGTTATCCGTCTGCGAAGACCGGCAGGGCGTGCAAAGAAGGAAGGTTGGGTGGCCGGAAGCTCATGCGAAGGAGTTTAGTTCGGTGGTTGCGCACTTTACACCAAGTGATCGAGCGGCGTGGTGGTCTGGTGCTTGTGTGTGGAACGGGAAGGCGCAGGTTCGAGTCTTAGCTATGGCTTTGCTTAAGGTAATATTGTGCTTTATAGTTTTAGTGATTAGTTATAGTTTTAGTGTTAGTATAGCACTATAGTTTATATGGATATTAGTATTTGAGGACACTAAATAGGATTAGGAATATCAATATCGTTGTTAGTATTAGTTAGTGATGGTATTAGACTATATTGAATTTCGTTGTTAGTATTAGTTAGTGATGGTATTAGACTATATTGAATTCTTCAGGTTCACAATTATGAACTAGCTTATGGGATGAGCGTTGAGTTGGTATGCTTTTGGATTAATTACGCTTCGAAGGTAACCATCCATGTCCATCAAACCTATTTTATTCACCTATTCTATATATGATGATCTTGGTGTTGGAAATCCTGAAATTTCTTGTTATTTGGCCTATTTCTTGGATGTATTTTGTTGGTTTTCATCTTGATCTTTTGCCTTGTGTTGTATGATCAATGATGTTATGAATTTCCCTATTTTTGGACTCTAAATTGGATGAAATGTGAGTGTATTTGGTTTGATTTTGGGTTCTGGAAATGGTATTCTTGTTCTGAGCAGAAACTGTCTGGGAAGGGATTTGGGTTGGCCTTGCGGAAGACCTGAACGGCACAATGTAACCCGTGAGGGTGCTCCGCAAGGTGGCAACGGTGGTCGCGGGCGGAGGAGGCAGGCCCGTTGAGGGAGGCCGTCTCCTTCTCGCGGAGGAGACCGGCGGAAGGCAGTGGTCCGTTGAGTGGTTCCGCAAACTCCTGGGAAATTGTTTCCAGAGAACAGTTTATCTGTTGTTGTTGTCTGTTGTTCTCCTTTGTTTCTGATTATTGTTGGATTGTTTTGTTGGGTATTTTACCATGTCTTTGGAGTATTTATTCGTGTCATTTATTGGGTATTTATATACCATAGCTTGGAGTATTGATTCATGTCTTTGGCTTCCATTTTTGGTATCCTTGATCTATTGATTCTTTGATTCATTATCTGGGAGTTGGTTTGTGTTCATATTTGAGATGAACACTTTGTTTTGGTTGCCTTGAGTGATGTTGGAGTATGAGGTTGTGATGGTGGTTTTGTTGGTGTTGTTGGTGGTTGTTGGTTGGAGTTGACTATTGTGCTACTATTGACTTCTGACTTTGGACTTCGGTCCCTGTGATTGGGTTGATTACCCCTGTGATTGGACTTCGGTCCC
>CM008339.1:19430574-19442566 GCA_002525835.2 Ipomoea batatas
AAATGTGTCAAATCATAAAAATGTAATACTTATATTTGGAAATGTAAGGAACAAAGTATTTACACTAATGAATGTTTATTTTTTTCCCTATTTTGCATTTGAGCTTATTGAGGGAGATTGGTAACGTTACGAGAGTGGACAATCCCGTATTCCAATTCTGCCAAACATTGGATCACGAGATTGACGTGTTAGTACACCGAGTTGGTGTGGCAATCTTTGAACCCGAAGTTGAGTTTCATATCTCTCAATCTTTTGTTTTGGCATAAGATCAATATATATATGTTCATTCCAATCCCTGCTTTATTATTTCATTGTTTTTCACCATTATTCGACTATTATATATCTGTCTATTTAGCTTCCAATGGATACTTCACCCTTGTGTCGATCTAGTCATTTCATCGGTTAGGCCTAATAAACCCATTCTCGAAGGACGATCTTAAACAAATACATACTACTCCCTGGTTAATGAATTGTACAACCAGAAGCTGACATTGATCAGAATTGGGACTCCCTTGCTAGAACCCTCACTGGAGGACGGAAGAAGTATTCACTGACCAACCAATGATAGGATATGCTCTTTGCAGCTGATTTGAGTTGTAAATATGTCATATTTCACTGACGAATTGGATTCCTTCAATCCATTCTCACACTCTTTCAAGAGATTTCTGTGCATTCATTTACAGGATTGGAATGAAAAAGGCGTTTTGATCTTGGCGCAACCATCTTCATTCAATCATATTAATTAAGACATTTGTGAAGCCAAGAGAGTCAAATTGCCCTTCCCTAATTTGATTTATTGCATTCTGATTGCACAGGGACTGGGGATTTAAGACTGACGGTAAGAATGTATGTTACCGGTATATTTTGTATTATTAATCTCAATGTGAAAGTACAATAGTGAGATCAGTCTAGTCAATGTTGCGTGTGTAATAAACAAAGTGTCTCCCCATTGTCTACCACAAGTCTGCTACTTATACTATGGCTGCAACGGCTCTTCTTCTGGAGAGTGTAACGGACTGTTAGTAATGGTAAGCATACATTGAGTGCTCCTAGTAATGGTGAGCATACATTGAGTGTTGGGTCATAATAATGGAGAGTCGTTGGAGTAATTATCATCTCATTAATGTCTAGACTTTGCATAATTGGTGGCCATTTGTCTTCCTCCGAGTCAATGCTTGTGGTTCGAGTTCGGGTGTTGCTTGCCTGATTACTCTGTCAAGGACAATAAAGTCAAAATGAAGGTTGTTTATTCTTATAGGGTTGACCATAAGCTGCTGAAGGGTAAACATGTGAAAGATGTCACCCCCATCATGTCTCCACTTATCCCGGTCCTTGTTTTTTATAAGCCAGAAGATGATACCCCCAGGAATTGATAGGAGAGACCTCACTGCAGGGTTAAAGACCATAATAGGACGAAAATCAAAATCATGGACAAAAATAAAACATTTTAAAAATCGGTACAAAAATAGAAAAAACTCATTATTTCTCAAATGCTTTTGTTGTCAAACCCGGTCAAATACAAATGCAAATGAGACTTGCTTATCTCGAGATACGCAAATGAACTTACGTTGTGTTTTTTTCTTTTTCTCTTTTTTATTTGGTCTTCGGCGACCAAACTGGTAGCTGGCTTCTCCTTTGTTGAAGAAGCCGGGTTGGTAGCCAGAGACCAAATTAAAATTAAAAAAAAAAAAAAACATTCACACACAAATAAGTGAGACTTGCCTATCTCGAGATACGCAAGTCTAATTTGTGTTTGTGTTTGACCGGGGTCGGACAACAAAGGCATTCGGAAAATGAGTTTTCCTATTTTTGTACCAATTTCTAAGATGTACGTCCTATTTTTTCCATGGTTTTGGTTTTTGTCCTATTATGGTCTTTAACCCACCTATCCATTGCTCAAAAGTTGATAGGCCAGCAGCGCTCCAAAAAGATGAAACTGATCTTGCAGTTGTTCCATCTCTTGAGGATAAGCATTGCTGATCGAGCTTGGACCTGAACTAGAGCCTGAAGTGGAAGTAGATCATCTTGCTAAGGAAAACTGATCTTTGACTATCCATTTGCCAAAAGGGGGAGTAATATGAGAAATTTAGATTTTTGTTTTTTGATAATGCTGCTGTGTAGGGGAGCATTAGAGTGTTTATCCCTGTTTTTGATTTGGTCGTTGGAAAATCTACTACCTTGTTGAAAGTAGATTTTATGATTGATGGTATTTTAGACAATCAGACATTTGCCCTTCATTCTGTTCCGTTTATGTTTAATGTACTGTTGAATCTAATTATTATTTTCTAATGTATTTGATATGATCTTCTTAAATTGTTTTTGGCCCTGTTTGGTAATGAGTGTTAGCTGATTGAGTTAGAATGTATGATTAGTTGATAACATTAGCTGATTGTAGAAAGTTATTTGATAGATTAGTTGTTAGCTTATAACTGTTTGATGTAATTTCTATTTTCAAAAAGCTAATTGAAAAGGCGGCTTTGAGTAGCCTTTTAAATTTTAGTATTTTGGAGTTACAAAAAGTTTATTAACCAAACAACTAATAGTGATCAAATAAGCCAAAATTGACTGATAAACTGATTATTTATCAAACAGGGTCTTTGTGTAGCATGTTCAGATCGGATCAGAGTTTCTTTCTCTTTCGACCCTTAATCCAGATCTTAGCATAGCGTACGCATTCTAGGCTAATCAAACCAACCATGTCTCTCTCTTATCAACTAATTAACTCATCATCTCCATCAATTGCCTTAAGAATGAGAGCTCTCAATAACCTGATCAAAATTTGTCTGTATACTTAATTTGAATGATTCAATTAGTTTTGTCTCAAGAATGAATTAAGGAAAACAAAGATGCAACACATATATAGCTACAGCCCTAGTAGATACTACAAGAACATGCATATATATGACAGCTTAAGAAAGAGTGCAACTAACTATAATGAAATTAAATTCTGTTTTATCCAGTTTGTCCACCATTTTATCCAAATCAGATCGAATTCTTTGTTCACGAAATTGAAGTCTATGAATTCAAGATTTGGTGAATTGAAAGAGGGTGATGTACAATGACCTCAAAAGTAACATTCAACTGTCAACAACTTACACCTTTACACATCAAATATGAGAAAAGTATGTAAAAGTTTAGATGGTGGTGACGCAGATAAGCATTAAAACACCCTGTTTTTTCACAACTTGTGACTGACCTCACCTGCTAGTATGTGGGAAGTAGTTTCCCTTGCCCCATACATGAAACAAAGATTTTATTTCATGAATTGAAGATTGTATGTATGTGTTTGGATCAAAACCTTACCAATAAGCCAAAACGTATAGCTAGTAGTGAATACGCAACTTTATTTTCTTATATTACCACACATTTTCAAGGCGCTGAGTGCTGGACTTGACCTTTAAGCCCTTTACCCCAACCCCAAGTCACCACAGATAGATTTGACCTTTACTGACCTCTGCCTAACAGTACGTTACATCACATACAAGCTATCAACTTAAGAATGCTGAGTCAACCTATAATCTACCTGTTAAGATCAGGCACCACCCAACTACTTTTTGACACAGGGGCTAGTATGATATCTGACTCATCATGTAAAGCTAATGTCCACTGTAATCTTTTAAATAATATGTATGATATCTTTTCTAAAAGGGTTTATAGTCATCTTCTGACTTTTTTGTCTCATGATGACATAAATCTGACTCATCAGACTCAAACTTCACATCCAAAAACTCCCTATAAATACATATTGTTTGTGAAAGAATCAGTTATCCCAGAAAACAGCTCATTCAAGTCTACACACTCACCCTTAGCAAAGATAATTTCTTGTTATCCTTGCCAATACAAAGAAGAAAACTTAGTCAGAGATGAAGCAAAATCAGACCATCAAATCAATAAACTGGGCAGTTTTATTGAATCAAAGCTCAAGAAAATGGGCTCTTCCTGATTCTGCTACCCAATGCCATCTGTCTCTCTCTTCAAAGCCATCAAAAACAAGAAATGGTAAGACTTCTACCTCCTTAAAGATAACAGACAGTGTGAAGGGCAAGCTGATACTAGGGGCAAAGCTTCTCCGAGCAGGTGGCATTCAAAAGGTGTTCAAGAAGAACTTCGGTGTTAGAGAAGGTGAAAAATTGTTGAAGGCTTCTCAATGTTGTTTATCAACAACAGCTGGTCCATTGCCTGGCCTACTTTTTGTTTCCACTGAGAAGGTTGCTTTTCTTAGTGAGAGATCAATCAAAGTCCCTTTTTCTAGTGGGAAGTCAAAGAGAATGCATTATAAGGTGTTAATCCCAATTGCTAAAATTAAAACAGCAAATGAAAGTAAGAATTTGAAGAATCCATCAGAGAAGTACGTACAAGTAGTGACAGAAGACCATTTCGAGTTTTGGTTTATGTGGTTCCAACAGCATCAAAGAACCTTGAAATATTTGCAGGATGCAATTTCTCAATCAGCTCAATATCCTCAGAAATATTCATTATGATGAAGCAAAAAAAATATATCTTTCTTGTAAAATGTAGAACTCAAAAGCCTGTATATATGATTTGACAAATTATATTGTTGAAACAGTTCTTGAAATTTGTTAAGTATCCACATTAAACCTCTCCCAATATTAGAGGATGAGAATCTATCCGAAGTAAAAAATTGATTTTTAACTGCTGTAGTTTTGAGTTGGTTTGGTTAGGACAAGATTATTATACCATGAATTGTAGAAGAAAAAGCAATCAAGCTGGCTGCCTTTCAAGGTTGGTCTGCCTCCAAAAATAAATAAATAAAAAGTATGATAGAAAAGGAATTCCTAAAAGGAGCTAATCCAAATAAGCAAATCATATTCATGGTTATGTGAATTAAGAATGTGGGGAAGCTCCTTCCGTGTTAAGTAACCCCTTCCATTTTCTCAAAGGGTCTTGCTTTACTACCCACGGCTAGAAATCTTCAAATTTCTGACCACCGTAATATGATTAAAAATTTTCAATTTCCGGTCAGAAGGAATGATTTTGAAAGAAGAGGAATCGGAAGAAACAACTTAAGAATGAAACGGTTGGAAGGAAAGACTTCATAAGTGAAGAAAAACCGAAAGAAGACCTTTGGAATCAAGTCAAGGATGTCTTAAACACATAATATATCAAGTTACAATGCATCTAATAGCTCTTTTATTCTTTCTCATATGACCTTCTTCCGAAGATGATCTTCCATGAAAGTTCTATTAGTTAAACACATTGTAACTTGAACGTTCTATTAGACACATTGTAACTTGTTGACGCCTACAAATCTATACACAAGACAAAATGGTGATAAGTAAGGAGGGGTTTTGACACAAAGTGTTCTTATATACGAATAGGGAAACAATCTTTATCCTATAGTTCACAGGCTGCACAAGTAAAGAGCTTTGACAAAGGATTTTTTAGGATTGTGGCAGATTTTGGATGGCTATCACTTGCTGAGTGACAAAGTACAAATCAAAATTCAAGTTCACGCTCACCCCTCTTACCTATATTATGAAGACCCCAACCTTTGAAGAAGAGGCTGGAAAAACGATTTCATGTGATCAAGTACTGAAAGCTATTGAGTAAAACTGCTACATGGCAAAATCTAGTCTTCTAAGCTCAAAGAAAAATCTCTTTGATTCTTTAAAAGTTCAACACTCAATAAACATCATCTTTTCAAGTTGAGGAAGTTGAGAGATCATCCTAGCAATGTGACTTGATGATTGACCCTTAGCTAGTTTTGATCCGGCAGTGAAGGATAAGTCAACGAGGAGTTTGTGACTATCTCTAGGATGACCCTCAAGAAGAACCTACAACTTCTATATTTTTTTGAAAACACCTACAACATCTATATATTTCACTTGTAATGTTGTAACCCAAAATGCATAGTGATAATCCTCTTTAGAGTTGGGAAAGAGTGAAGTAGGAAATTTTTCTGAACCACTATAAATGCTTCTTACACTTTACATTTCATTTATGTTATTTATTCTATCCAACTAATCGCATACTCTACAGTCTACACACACTTATATGTTAATAATCTCATCAAACTTAGCTACACTTATTTTGTTGGCAAGCTCTAAGAGAACTTGGTTTCCTTTTTTTTTTTTTTTTTTTTTTTTTTTTTTTTTTTTTTTTTTTTTTAATTTTAAATTTCCAAATTTAAGTTACTTAGAGCTATTTTTAAAAAAGTATTTAAAAGTATATTCAACCCCTTGGCCCCCGAGACTTTTAGCTTGCTCGGGACCAACAAGTGTCATTAGAGCCGTTATTCTAATAAATGATCAACTGGCTTAGCTTGGTCATCTTGACCAAATCTCAACAAAATCAAGTTTCAAAACCTTAGCATTGTAGCTAAATATTTTCAAATGCATAATAGTATGGATCTTATGTCTAATTACTCTCAAGAAGACTTTGAAGAATAGATAACAAGACTCCAAATTCATATTTCATCTATACACTCTCAAATGTGGGACATTGTGGAGAACGGATCGGACCAATCAAGATTGAGAAGATCAACATTGTGCATCGAACCATTAAGTACAAGATCACAAGAGGATGATGAGGATGAGGATGGACAAAGTGAAGAAGAAGCACCACCTCCACCTCCAAGACCAATTAGGGTTTCAAAACCCGCTATAATGAATGGACAAAAGATCAGAGGACCGCATTCTAACAAAGCTCGACAATGATGCCAAAAATAAGATCATGAAGACCGTACCCTTGATAAAGTTATCTTTGGAAAAGTGAATGACACACAGCAACAACGAAGCAACTTTGGGACAAACTAATATAACTTTCTACAAGAAATGAACATATTAGGGAAAATAAACTAAATATTGTTGTGCAAAAATTGAATCATTTGAAATGTTACCAAGGTGAATCCATTGACCAAATGAAAACGAATTTTACTAATATTTTGGGTGAGTTGTTTGTGTAACAGAAGCATTATACACTATGGGAGATCAACTCCAAAATTTTGAGAGCACTACCTGAGAAATGACTATCCAATCACAATCATATATAAAAAGTGGCAATGAGTTTTTCACCATTAATACTAAATTCTTATTTTGGGATGTCAAAGACCATGAAAATAATGAGATGGTGAGGGGTGAGACTAGCTAGACAAGAAAGAGGCTGACATAGTGATCTGATGCTCAAATGATGATATGAATATAGTTTGTAAATGAGGCATTCTATTTCATTTCTTGCAGGTAGTTCTTTTAGGGCTAAATTTCATATATCACTTGAAAAACTAAAGGTTGACTCAACATATCAATTCATTAAGAAATTTTAATGCCCAATAGTACTTGAGTACGTGTAATCATACATGCAATTACATGCATCTTATCAATAATGTTCAAATCGTAATATACAGATGTATGTTCATATCAATTATATTAGTAGATAAAATGTATTTGTTCTAAGAACAATGAATTAATGTTCTAATGGTTAAAATAACATTAATTACTATATCAACCTCCGAATAAAGGTAGAGGTGCCTTGTCAACATGATGGGAAGGTGCCCTACGCCAACCTCCGAGGCTCCGAGGTCCAAATCTAAACCTCTCAAGAGATTTCTAAATTTGGACCTTGAGAGCTATGGCTGACAACTATATATGGCTATCATTAAAAAAATATTGGAATAATGTTCAAATTGGCCACTGAACGTAACCTCAAAGTGCAATTAGGCCACTGAACTAAAAAAAAATGCAATTAGACCACTGAACATTTCAAATGTATGCAATTTCTCCTGATAGCATGTTACGATCCATTTTATCACGTTACTTGCTTACAAGGACGGTGAGTTGACATTTTAAAATAATTTTTAATAATAAATTATTAAAACAAAAAATTAAAATAATTAAAAAATTAAAAAATAATAATAATAAAACACATGCGCCCACCCTCTACTTAATAAAATAAAACACTTTTAATTAATTTTTTATTATTATTATTATTATTATTATTATTATTATTATTATTATTATTTACGGAAAGTCAACTTCTTTCACAAAATAATTTTTGTTTTATGATTTTGGATGGCCGCCGATGTGTGTGTGTGTGTTTTTTTTAAAAATTATTTTAATTTTTATTTTAATAGTTTATTATTAAAAATTATTTTAAAATGTCAACTCACCGTCCATGTAAGCAAGTAATCTGATGAAATGGATGGTAACCTGCTATCAGGTGAAATTACATACATTTAGAGTGTTCAATGGCATAATTGCACTTTTTTTGGTTCAGTGACCTAATTGCACTTTCAAGTTACGTTCAGTGACCAATCTGAACTTTATTTATTCCAAAATATTTAAAACATTTTAATGATAGTCATGGTTGTCACAAAGATAATCAGCGCCTATCCAACATAGGTGGCAATTGCCGACTGTCCAATTATTGGTTGTTTTTAATTGTTTAATTTAAAAAAGAAAAGCTAAATTATTTGTATTTACTTCAGCATAAAATGTTAACCATCTAAGTATAAAATGTTCATGTGTCAGTCAAATTAATAGTAACATGTTGAACAGGTCACAACAGGCTTAATAGCACTTTTTTTTTAACAGTTTAAGATGCTTAGATTGATTTTTTGTTTTTTTTTTCAATTAGCTAGGGAACTTTTTTTTTTTTTTTTTGAAAATAATTAGCTAGGGAACTTAATTGCACTATTATCTTGATTAGGGGTTTATTTGACAAATTTTCCTACAAAATATGTTACTTAAAATGATATGTGTTTCGACAATAATAAACTAATGTTCAAATAGTTAAAATTACATGAATTACTGTATCAATATATGAAACTTGAAAATATCTTTATCTGGATATATAGAATTGATGTGATATGATGGTAACAGGTCCAGTTTGTCGGCCATATCATGTTATAAAGTTGTGCAATCAGAAATCTTTGATCACAGATTTGAAGTTTATGAATTCAAGATTTGGGGATGGAGGGTGATAGACATTGACCTCAAAAGTAACATTCAACCGAGTCGGCCATACAGGCAGCAGGCTTCATGTAACTTGTGCCTTTACACATCAAATATGAGAAAAGTAAAGTTTTGATGGCTGGTGGTGATAAATGCATTGGCAGGATTCAAACTCGTGACCTGTCCCTTTAATCGCTTGTTAGATAATCAAGGACTTACGACTACTTCAAAAGCTATAGCTAATAACGAAGACGCTTATTTCCTTATATCGTCACACATACATTTTCAATACGCTAGATTCTGGACTTGACCCTTAAAGCTGTTTATCCCACAAATAAGCATTCAAACATATATCTGCTTCTTCAAAACATGTGAGCAGCATGTGGGAAATTTCCCTTGCCCATTACAAAGAACCAAAGATTTGGTTTCATGAAGATGAGATCGTAGTAGGTTACATCAGAAAGCACTATATATGCATGCCACCAAGAAAGTTACACATGCAACCTATCAGCATAAAGATTAAAGGCTGACTCAACATATCATTAATTATATTATCTCCTCCTACTTATTTAGACTACATTTTGACTCAGAGAACAATATATATATGATTTAAAAATTTACAAATAAAATGCTATCTTCTTATCATATCTTTAATTTCTAAAAGGATTTAGAATGTCATCTTGTAATCTTTTTGGCTCATGATGACCTAAATCTGACTCAGATCACCCGCCATACTCAAACTTAAAATCCACCAACTACCTAACTTCCCTATAAATAATACATATTTACATAACAATCAGCTCATTCCAATCTACTCACCCGGCCTTTACCAAAGATAATTTCTTAATTATTTTAATTATATTTCTGATAGGATAGATAGAAGAAAAAAGTCAAGAGGAGATGAAGCAAAATCAGATGAAATCAAGAATAGGAGAGGATTTGGTTGCTATATACTACTGGGCAATTTTATTGAATCAGAGATCAAGAAAAAGGGCTCTTCCTCACTCTGCAGCCACCCAATGCCATCTCTCTCCTTCTTCAAAACTAAGAAATGGTAAGATGAACAAAAGTGGAGAAAGGGTGGACTCTTTTGCAAAAGGCATCAGAGAGCATGGTTAGTATAGTATATATTCAAACTAACTTAACACTCTACTCTAGCTGCAACAAACTATATATTATAAATTATTAATAATTCGTTTATTTCTATGGTCCAGTGAGACTAAGGTCAAAGATAACAGACACTGTGAAGGGCAAGCTGATCCTTGGGGCAAAACTTCTCCAAGCAGGTGGTGTCAAAAAGGTGTTCAACAAGAACTTCAGCGTTAAAGAAGGGGAAAAGCTGTTGAAGGCATCTCAATGTTATTTATCAACAACATCTGGTCCAATGCCTGGCCTACTCTTTGTTTCTACTCACAAACTTGCCTTCCTTAGTGAGAGATCAATCAAAATCCCTTCTTCAACTGGAAAGTCCATGAGAATGCATTATAAGGTATCAATCCCAATTGCAAAAATTAAGAGAGCAAATGAAAGTGAGAATTTGAAGAATCCATCAGAGAAGTACATACAAGTAGTCACAGAAGACCATTTTGAGTTCTGGTTTATGGGGTTCCTATATCATCAAAGAACCTTGATATACCTCCAGGATGCAATTTCTCAAGCTCAGTAACCTTAGAATATCAATTATGATCAGGAACAAATTATTCTTTCATTATAGAATGTAAACAAAGTTGTAGAACCCAAAAATCTATATATATATATGATTTGAGTAATTGTTTAAACTGTTCAGGAAATTTATTGAGCATCCTCATTAAAACTGACCAATTCTGTGACCTTATGAGACAATAAGAATGCCTAGTCAAATAACCTGTTATAACTGCTGCAGTTTTGTATTCATACTTTCATAGGAAAAAATATCTCTAACAGCTTTTCTTCACATGTGGCTAAATCACATTGGTAAAAAATTAAAAATAGAATTTACAAGACGATTTATCTTCCTCCTGATTGCTTGCTTGCATAATGCATAATAATGATGGGTTATTAAGTAAACGGACTAGCCCACCAATACATTGAAATTCAAAACTAAACATTTAAAAAATATTAAAAAAATAAAAATAAAAATAAAAATTGCACATTTCCTCCCTAAGTTATCATTAGCATTAACTTAGGGACGAAAAGTGAGTATAACCAAACGAATTCTACAACTATCTTATAACTTAGCAACGAAAAGTACAATTTTCCCTTAAAAAACAATGTTTTTGTATATTAATGTTAATATAAATTACTAGTGAGAGGATAATTGGGCACGATACCTAACCCGTCAAAGGCAGTCAAACAGTAACAGCCAAGAGCAGAACAGATGGAACGTTGCAACTTGCAAGAGCCTGCACACTCATTTGTAACACTGCCTCATCAAAGAGCAATTATGGGGAAAAGCGCACAGCAATTACTAAAGAGTTTTGACACTTATGGAGGGGAGCCGTTGCACTTATTAGGAGGCTGTTAGTGCCTATTATGGTAGTCGTTATCATTGTCCAGTATAAAAATTGAGCACATGCATGTAACAAGTGGGGGGACACTTTTGATTCTCATTCTCAGATCACACAAGCAATACAACTATGTTTACTATTATTTTCCAAATATATTATCCAAGAAAACGGGTCCAGCTAACCAGGTGTCGTGCTCTGCTCCATCAAGGAAGGGAAGTAGAAATTAGGGGGATCCTGTTTGGTCCTCTTGCATCATTTAATCCCGCTGACTCATTCGTTTAGCGTGATCCTGAACCAAGCCGAAGAGATGGGGATAGTAAAATTCCCAAAGGAATGCATGAAAGCTTCCCCTAAGGTAAACCAAACCAAGTACTCTCAGTTCCACCAAAAAGTTAGCTACAACACTAATGAGTGTCACGTTCTGAAGAGACAGATAGAGTAGCTCATTCAGAGGGGATACTTTACTCGGTTTGTAAAGTGTCTAGGGTAACAACGTACAGCACCAGCACCAACAATAGGGTCAACCCAAAAAATTATAGCGAAAGGGAAAGGGCAGCGAGCAATCCACATGGAAAAAGATGAGGTACGACCAAATCC
>CM008339.1:19477002-19491262 GCA_002525835.2 Ipomoea batatas
TAGATTTTGATGGACATAGTGGTTACCTTTAGAAGCTGTTTTCACCCTAGCAAAGCCTCAACAAAGCTCACAAAGCCCCACCACCTTCTTGATCATCTTTTACCCAAAGAACCCCAAAAGAAACACATAAGAACATGCATAAAGACTAGTAAAACCATAAGATGCAAAGGATATTCTTAGCTAGATGCACTTACCCAAGCTTAAACAAGCCTAAAGGAGCAATCTTGACTTGAAAACTTGAAGGAGAAATGAAGATCAAATTTGGAAGAAATTGAAGAGGAAATGGCGTGTGAGTATAGTGTAGGGACGAGAGAGAGTGAAAACCTTTAGGGATTTTTAGTCTTGAATATATATACTACAATACATATATTATATTAGGGTGAAAGACTTAGTAATAAATGGGCTCCATTCATATATTATACTTACTTACAAGAATATATCATGTACAAGATTAATAAGTTGGGCTAAGGAATTCATCCCTTACAATAAAATACATACATTAGAATAAAGAAGCCCATAAGATGTCTTAAAGACATTATACTTATATATATATTAAGAAATTGGGCCATTGTAAGGATAATTTAATTACAAGAATTGTAAGGATCCAAATTGAATAAAAATCCCTTACAAGAATAAATTCAAGAATTGGGATCTTGATTAGAATAATTAATTTAGGCTCAAGAAATATATATATATATATATATACATATATATATACATATATATATATACGTATATATATATATATATATGTATATATATATATACATATATATATGTATATATATATATATATATGTATGTATGTATGTATGAAATTGGAAGAACTAGCCCAATTAAAATAAATAAATTGCCCAAGGAATTAATTGTCGGTCGTAAGGCTTGAACGAAATTACGGGGTGTTACACTCTATCCCCCTTAAAAGGAGCTTCGTCCCCGAAGCTCAAAGCTCACGGGAACTTGAAAACGGAACGATTCAAGGAAACAGAGATTCAACCGAAGATTAAAGAAAAACGATTGCTCAACCAATCCTAAACTCAAGAACATACTACACTTCTAGCATCCTAAACTCATAACTTACCCAACCCATAACTAGCATGCAAGAACTTAAACTAACAACTTACCTAGATAAAAGGGTTTCTACTACGGAGCTAACACTAGCGTGAAAACTACCAACTAACCTAGGTGGCCTCCCTACGAAGAACTGCCTGGACCGTGGAAAGGATAAGGATGCAGATACTCTGGTGGCACCTCAATGCCTAGCTTGGCCTCGATGAAGCCTAAGCGCTGAAAACCGCGATCCACCCTCAAGTCTAGCGACGTGAACCTCGCCTCTACCATGCGGTGCATCTCCTGCAGCTGTCGGAGTACAGGGCCAACTGGTGGCGCAAGAGCTAAGGGGTCATGCTGCTCCTTCCTCCGGTGCTCTCGGTCAGCCTCACCCTCGGGCTCTTCTTCTTCAGCTTCCTCCTCGGACTCATCGTCCTCCTCATCATCACTTGCCTGCTCAGCCTGCTGAGGCGCGACCAACCCTCGCAACCTCTTGTGTGGAATATGGAAACGCTCAATCAGCTCTTATGGGCTTCTTTATTCTAATTCATGTATTTAATTGTAAGGGATGACTTCATTAGCCCAACTTATTAAATCTTGTATATATTTAATTCTTGTAACTAATATAATATATATAGTTGAGCCCATTCCATATTAAAGTCTTTTACCCTAATACATTATATGTATTCTAGTATATATATTGAAGATTAAAAAACCCCTAAAGGTTTTCACTCTCTCATCCCTACTCTTTCATTTCCCATGCCATTTCCCTTCATTATTGTCCAAAATTTGATCTTCATTTCCCTACAAGTTTTCAAGTCAAGATTGCTCCTTTAAGCTTGTTTAGGATTGGGTAAGTGCATCTAGCTAAGAATCTACCTTGCATTTTATGGTTTTGCTAGTCTTTTTGCATATTCTTATGAATGTTCTTGTGGGGTTCTTTGGGTAAAAGATGATCAAGAAGGTGGTGGGGCTTTGTGAGCTTGCTTGAGGCTTTGCTAGGTTGGAGAAAGCTCTTTGAGGTAACCACTATGTCCATCAAAATCTATTTCTACACTCCTATTCTATATGATATTCTTGGTGTTGGAAATCCTGAAATTTATTGTTGTTTAGCCCTATTTTTGGATGTATTTGTTGGATTTCATCTTGATCTTTTGCTTAGTGTTGTTATGATCTATGATGTTGTGGATTTCCCTATTTTTGGCCTCTAATTTGATGAAATGTTGGTGTATTTTGGTCTGATTTTGTATTCTGGAAATGATCTTGCGTGTCTGTGAGCAGAAACTGATTCTGGGGTTTCGGTTAGGCCTTGCGGAGACCTGCGGCGGAATAATGTCACCCGCTAATGTGATCCGCAAGGTGGCAGCGGTGGATGTGGGCGGAGGAGGATGGTCCGTTGAGGGGGACCGTCTCCTCCTTGCGGAGGAGGTCGGCGGAAGGGTGAGCTCCGTTGGGTTGTTCCGCAAGGCTCCAGGGATTTTGTTTCCAGTGAGCTGCTCTGTGATGTTGTTGTCTGTTGTTTCTCCTTTGTTTCTGATTATTGTTGGATTGTTTTGTTGGGTATTTTGCCATGTCTTTGGAGTATTTATTCATGCCATTTGTTGGGTATTTATACCATATCTTGGAGTATTGATTCATGTCTTTGGTTCCTCTTTTTGTACTCTTGGTCTATTAATTCCTTGAATTCATTACCTGGGAGTTGGTTTGTGTTCATAGTTGAGATGAACACTTTGTTTGGTTGTTTGGGTTGAGGTTGGAGTATGAGTTTGTGATGGTGGATTTGTTGGTATCATTTGGAGGTTGTTGGTTGGTTTGACTGTGCTACTATTGACTATTGACTTCTGACTTTGGACTTCGGTCCCTGTGATTGGGTTGATTACCCCTGTGATTGGACTACGGTCCCTGTGATTGGACTTTCGGTCCCTGTGATTGGACTACGGTCCCTGTGATTGGACTTCGGTCCCTGTGATTGGGCTCATCACCCCTGTGTACCGGATTTTCGGGTTCTGACTCTTGACTTATGACTTCTGACTATGTGTTTGACTTGGTATGATGGTTGGTTTGAGGGTTTGGAGGTTGGAGTTGGGATTCTTTCTTGGTTGGTTATTTGTGAGTCCTTGTGTTATTCGGTTGATATCTTGTGGTTCTCGTTGAGGTTGGTCGGTTCCTTTCGGATTGTTGTTCAGTTGGTATCTCGGTTATGGTTCGTTGTTGTATTATGCTTTCGTTGTTGGATATTGGTGTCGTTTTGGATTAGTCTTGGTTTATGATTCATTCAGCTTATTGTTGTTGAGTATCTGTTTTGAACTATTGAATAGTTTGTTGGTGTTTATATTCTATATGGGTGTGTAAACCTATTTACAAGCTTATGTATATCTATACTTCCTTGTGGGTGTGAATGGTGGTTGCTTAGCATTCTTTTGCTAATGGTTTCTTGTATGTTTTCCAGGTATGCCATAAGTCTATGCGAGAGCGCGCTAGAGCTTATCTTTTCGAGGCCGCTTAGACTTAGTCTTATGATGTTTAGACTTTGGATTTGGTTTTGGGCCTGTGTGCCACTTGAGATATTATATACTCTTGACTAGTGTTTGGTTGTTGTGGATTATGACTCAAGGATTTATTTTATCATCTATGCATGACAGTTAGTTCGTTTCTTATGGTTAGCCTGTGCATCTAGGCTGTGTTTTATACCTAGATGTTGCATGACGCCCTTAAGTTTTAAAATTCGCTTCCGCTATGTTATGTTGGTTGGTTGAGATAGGCAGCTATTGTGTTGAGTTTCATCTATCTCGGCCTGTGTGAGGTTGGGGTGTCACAGTGAGAGTTTGGATACTCTCTATTTGGTGGTTATTTTGAGAGATTGAGATTATTTCTTTGGTATTTATTTTGAGATAATGGAATTATCTTTTGGATGTTTATTTTGAGATATTGGAATTATCTATTTGACAATTATTTTGAGATATTGGAGGTATTCCTTTGGTATTTATTTTGAGACTTGGAATTCTCTCTTTGGTGAATAAGTTATGATTTAAAGAATTTTTGAGTATTGATGATATTATGATATTCTTGAAGAAATTGTTATATGGAAAAGTTAAGATAAAGATGATATTATGATATATATTGAGGAAATTGTTATATGGAAAGATTGAGATAAAGATTGTATATGGTGAATCTTGAGGAAATAGCGGTTGAGATATTTTGGATTATGAATAGGCAATGACTTTATCTCTTAGAAATGTATAGATAATTTGATATGTATTTTTATACATATTTGGATGTGTGATTTCCTCAAGTTATATTTGTAATGGATTAAAGATTATTGTTTTATGAGATTAAGAATATATTAAAGGGTTAAATTTATTATGTGGAAATATATGTGCTCCAGGGTGCTAAGTGCTATGTGCAAAATGTTTTACGGGGTAGAGTATGTCTTACCAGCCGTCGTGCTGACTTTGTTTCTACCATAGTGTTTTTGCAGGAAATATTTGGCATGGCACTTGGCATGAGAGTGAATCATTGTATAAAGATTTTATTGTACCATTAGGAATTCCACCATTGTAATAGTAATTTTGGTAGTAGGTTTTGCCTGTGTGTTTGAGTATAAGAGAGATACTCGAACGTGGCATAACACTCATTTTTCCTTTTAGTTGTTGTTTAAGCTTCCGCTGTTGTATTAAAAAAAATTAAATTATACCCGTATTTTCGGTAGTGGAAAAAGTGGAGTGTTATAGTTGGGTGATTTTGTAATAAATTTAAGATGTGAAAATTGGGGTGTTACACAGGGCTACTCACGAGTTAACTCGGGAAGCTGTGACTGTGTGGACTGTTTTTTGGTCCCTTTTCCTTATTATTAATATATTATCTTGTTTTTTCTTCAAAAATTATCAAAATTAAAGGATCATATATAGCTCTTTCAACTGTATAATTAAAGGCTAGTGGCGAGATCTTGGGAGACTATTTCTCCACTTCTGAAACCGACAATGAAAAAAACAAAACACCAGCGAAACCGAAGAAAGTTAATGACGAGAAATGGATGGCGTATTATCAATCTCCGAGAAAACGGCCGGGTAGTACAAGTAGCAGAAATGAGGTTTCGTGGATTGCCCTAGCAACCGGGATAACTTCTGAGGGCGACAATCCACTTTATTACTATGGAATGTCCATCAATGGAGTTTTGGTTATCCCGGCTCTGTTGTGCTGGTCAACCAGCCTCGCGGGGGCCGGGGCTCCACCATTTGTTTCGCGGAGTACATGTTTCAATCCTCAGATGAGACAAAGGTTGTCCATGGACGAGTGATGGTCGGGGCATTCAAGACAGTCCTCAGAAACAACGCCCACAAGGGGGAGCTTTGCCTGACCGAAAACTACCTCGACTTCCATCCCTCCAACGTGACAAAATCGTTGGACGTTAAAATCAAACCGAAACCATAGCCCAGAAAAGAAGAAGAAGAAGAGAAAGAGACAGAATACTTTTTCCGAAACCTATACTCTCCCCACAAAGGCAGGTTTTTTAGTTTAAAAATTGAATCCATAGGACTGGGCAACGACCATTGCTATTCCTGCAAAACAAGAAAATCCCAAAAAGAAAAGAACACATTCTAGTACAATGAATCCACCACTAACTTCACATATCAAGGGATTCACTACGAAGCTTTCGACTTTCTCTACATTAGTCCTTCCCATTTTGAGGAGTCCCAGAATGGCAACAAAAGTGTCATCGAAGATGACGCGAATTCGATGCCAAAAACATATGTAATATGCCAGTTTGTGTTAGTGGATACGCCTTCTTCACCCGTACAACTCAACCCTAACGATGTAAGTATCACAGTCACAAGGTTTTACAGACCTGAAGAGTTTAATGGAATGGATGCTTACCTCTTAGATATCCATACGGTAGCCTTAATTAATTTGCATACATTCTTTATTCTATTTGTATGGATCAAGATTTCGCATTTTAGAATGAGGTTTCTCTTAGCTTGAAATATATATGTTGTTTAAATGCACTTATATGTTATGAGCTTTCAGATATATTGGAGTGATAAGACAAAAACAATGTCTGTCACAGTAGGAAGGGAAAATGTGCAGTTTGGACAAAGAAAGATTTTGTATTTATGGATTTTCCTTATATGAATGAGCATACCTTCTTCTGTGAATATGTAGTAGCTGACCCAGATCATAGGCCAAAATTGCAACCAGTAACTATCTTAACTACCTTGTTGTTCTTTTTGGGTGAATAAGGAAATGTGCCGCCATTTCTCGAGTGTGTGAACTAGGAAAAGTGATCAGCTGAAGTAAAATCAGTCTAGTTTGTGCATAGTTAATTGACACAAACCAAGAAAACCAATAGAATGCTTCGATTCCACTAAGAGTCAAACTTGGACTACCTTCTTTCTTTTGACAATCTTGTTTGAACTTATACTACTACAAAAAGAATGACATTGACAAAAGATAAATTAGCTTAATTGGTAGATTAGATAGTTTTGTCTCGCAGGGCTAATTCAAGTAGTAGATCACTTTCTCCAATGACAGGATGAGGTTTGACTCCCATAGAATTAGTCTTGTTTAAACTGATTCCCATCAAAAGCCCCCATGTACATTAAATTTCTCAGCTTAAACAAGACTAATTCTAAGCCCCCATGTAGCTAGTCTCTCATCAATTCTATGGGGGTCAAACCTCACCCTGTCATTGGAGAAAGTAATCTACTACTTGAGTTAGCCCTGCGAGACAACATTATGCAATCTACCAATTAAGCTAATTTATCTTTTATCAATGTCATTCTTTTTGTAGTATAAGTTTAAACAAGATTGTCAAAAGAAATAAGGTAGTCCAAGTTTGACTCTCTGTGGAATGGAAGCAATCTGTTGGTCTTCTTAGTTTGAGTCAATTAACTATTCAGCTGATCACTTTACCCACTTCACACACTCGAGAAGTGGCAGCGCATTTCCTTATTCACCCAAAAAGAACAACAAGGTAGTTAAGATAGTTACCGGTTGCAATTTTGGCCTATGATATGGGTCAGCTACTACATATTCACAAAAGAAAGTATGCTCATTCATATAAGGAAAATCCATAAATACAACATCTTTCTTTGTCCAAACTGCACATTTCCCCTTCACTGCAGTGACAGACACTATTTTTGTCTTATCACTCCAATATATCTAAACGCTCATAACATATAAGTGCATTTAGACACCATATATATTTCAAACTAAGAGAAACCTCATTCTAACATGTGAATCTTGATTCATACAAATAGAATAAAGAATGTATGTAGATTAATTAAGGTTACCGTATGGATGTCGGGGAGGTAAGCATCCATTGCATTAAAGTCTCCAGGTCTGTAAAACCTTCTGACTGCGATACTTACATCGTCAGGGTTGAGCTGTGCGGGTGAAGAAGGCATATCCACAGACACAAACTGGCATATTACATTGCTTTTGGCATCGAATCCTCGTCATCTTCAATGACACTTTGGTTGCCATTCTGGGACTCCTCAAAATGGGAAGGACTAATGTAGAGAAAGTCGAGAGCTTCGTAGTGAATCCCTTGATATGTGAAGTTAATCGAGGATTCACTGTACCAGAATGTGTTCTTTTCTTCCTGAGATTTTATTGCTTTGCAGGAATGGCAATGTCGGTTGCCCAGTCTTATGGATTCAATCTTTAACCTAAAAAACCCGCCTTTGTGGGGACAATATAGGTTTCGGCAAAAGTATTTTGTCTCTTTGTCTTCTTCTCCTTTTCTGGGCCATGGTTTCGGTTGGATTTTAACGTCCAACGATTTTGTCACGTTGGAGGGATGGAAGTCGAGGCACTCTTCGGTCAGGCAGAGCTCCTTCTTGTGGGTGTTGTTTCCAAGGACTGTCTCGAATGCCCCGACCATCACTCGTCGATGGTGGACAACCCTTGTCCCGTCTGAGGATTAAAACATGTATTCCACGAAATAAATGGTGGAGTCCCGGCCCCCGTGAGGTCGGTTGACAAGCACGATGGAGCCAGGGAAACCAAAACTCCATTGATGGACACTCCTCAGTAATAAAATGGATTGTCGCCCTCAGAAGTTACTCCGGTTGCTCGGACAATCCATGAAACCTCATTCTACTACTTGTATTACCCGCCCATTTTTTGGGAGATTGATAATACGACATCCATTTCTCGTCATTAACTTTCTTTGACCTCACTAGCGGTTTGTTTTTTTCATTGTCGGTTTCAGAAGTGGAGAAATACTACGGTAGTTATACTGTGGACCATGGGTCATGGCTGATACTGCAGTTGTGTAGAACTGATACTACAGTTGTGTTGAAAGGGAATTGTAGTTGCGCGGAAGAGATGTCGTTTCATCCGTCTGGAACTGCAGTTGTTTTGAACTGATACTTCAATTGTATTGAAGTGATATTGCAGTTGTGTTGAACGGATACTACAGTTCGGTTGAATGGATGAATGACCTTTGTTCCGCGCAACTGCAGTTTCCTTTCAACACAACTACAGTATCCGATCAACACAACTGCAGTATCAGCCATGACCATGATCCACAATGCATTGTGGACCATGTTCCACAATATAATTTGCGGATATACTCTCCCCAATGCTCGCTACTAGGGTTTAATTATACAATTGAAAGAGCTATATATGATCTTTAATTTTTCTGATTTTTGTAGAAAAAAACAAGATAATATATTAATAGTAACTTATTATTAATATATTATCTTTAAAAAAAATACGATTAAAAAATATTATTTCCACTAAATTCATTATATGATTAAAAAAATACTAATCTCAATTGCTAAAGCACTTGTATTATTATTATTATATTTGAATAACTTATAACAAAAACAATATACTTTATCCACCTGCTTCCCCATTACTACTTAAATTCTTATTAGATGATCCTACTACTTTAAAAAATTTATTCATAGCTCTTCTTTGTTATTCTACTAATTGCTCAGCTTGTTTTCTTTCCCTTTACTTTTTTCACTCCAAAATAAATGTTTTTTAGACAATACTTTATACAATAGTTATTATAAAATTAGTCTTAAAAAAAGGAGCACGGGTACTGCAATTAGAACTCAAATACAGTTAAAATTCAAACACTATTGCAGTTAAAATTAAAATACAAATATTCTGCCATATTAATAAATAACAAATATTTACCAGATTAACAAATAACAAAAAAATAATAAATTAGCAATATTTTGCCAGTTTAACTAATAACAAATATTTGCCAGATATTAAAATTTAGCAATATTATGCGAGATTAAATGCATTCTTAGATATTTGCCAAATGCCAAAATTAACAAATAACCAAAAAAAATTCTGATTTTGTAATTAACAAATAAAAAGATTCATACATGCAATAGAGTTGTAGAATACCTTGTTTGTTAAGAATTTCCCATTTCCCATATTCCCAAATCCCAATCTTTCTGTCAACAACCAACTTTTTGTCGCCCACAAATTCGACAAATATACAATGTAGGGAAAAACAACTACAAGAATTGTGATTGCAGAATGCAGATTTCCATAGCTTATATAGAAGATTAAATCCCTAATTTAAATAATACCTCCATAGCTGATGGCTCCATTGCTTGAGTTGCTTCCATTTTTAACTGTTGAGAATAGACTATTGGTGATTGATGTGCGAAGCAACTCAAAAGAATCCTAACTTTCAGTTCGTAGAAGTCATTACAGTCGTTCGTCACTTCGACCTGGGTAATTCTGCAGTTCTGCGGCTTCGATACTTTGACTTCGATTCGGTCGTTTCGTCGTTTGGAGAAGAGAAAACAGAACAAAAAAAAGTACTGTAATATATAAGAGGGGCCCAGCATGAGCCCTAGGCCTTAGTAAGTTAGCAGGCCTAATGTTTTTTTATTTATAATATATAAGAGGAGATGGGCCCTGTGTAACATTTTCCATTACGGACTATTTAGTTGTGCAAGCTTTATAGACCATTTATGGTCATTATGTTATTGTGGTTTGAAACAGAAGTAACGGAAACCGTTACTTAGCCTATAATGATGGCATGTAGGCTATATATGCATGGTCCTCCCACTGATCCTAGATCGGATCACAAAAACTACACTATCTAGTTGATTAGGAGATCAAGTGGTAGACAAAACACTCTAAACCTATGTTTCAAGCAATACAACAACTATGGCTGGGGATAAAAGATCATATTAGCTTCCGCAATGAGGTTAGATTATTACAAGTGTTAATATTTGTATATATTATTCTAACATTTGGTATCAGAGCATGTTTAATCTCTGCCTAGTTGTTCAAATTGCATGTGGTATATAAATTTTGAATTATATATATTATGCAATTTATATATCTTCACAATGTTATATGCATATTGAAATTTCCTCGTATATATTTATATATGCATATGGATAATGAATGTTTCATGTTTGTATTTCATTATGTATTCAAAATTTATTGTAATAAAGTCTGTGAACATATATGCGAGCATGTGCTATATACATTTTGTATATAACTATTTTTCCAAATATTTATTTTCATGTATAAGAGATGTATATTATTTTGGTATTGCGTATATACATTCTATTAAAAACTAAAATTAAATTAATTACCAATCGTTTTTTGGATGTTGCTGAAATGTTACTTTTTTGCCTGGACGAGGTGTTGCCGTCCGTGTCCATTACCGTCGAAGAACTGCGATGCTACCCATTCAGTTGAAAGTCTGGGCTCGGGTGGTAGGTAGTGGCCTTGATATTGGCGTCGTCGGGTGCTGCAAATGCCAGGAACACCTTGAGTATAGCACCACATTTGGTTTCTTGCCATGAGCACTGCGAGGCGGAGAACAGATGAAGAATGCGATGTTTCTTCCATGGAAATCAGAAGGCAACTGGCATTTTGTTTAATAAAAAAAATAAAAATAAAAATAAATAAATAAAACCTACTGCCTTATTGCTTGTTCGCCAGAGAAATTGCCGGATTCGCTCACCGGTTACGGTGTCTGTTCGGCGGCGAAGCTAGAGATGGCGGAAGTAGGTTGTGGCGGCGTTTGCCGTTGGACGCTGGACATGGGGATCGCTGGCGATGCAACCAGAAGGGACGGTGGCGGATGACGGCGAAGCTAGGTTACCGGTAGTGGCGTCATCGCTGCTTCTATCCTTTTTCAAGGCAACGTCGCTGGTGACGACACGACTAAGGGAGAGGATGGCAGGCGGTGAGACTGCCGGCTACACGGCTAAGGGAGAGGATGGCAGACGGTGAGGCTAGGCTTCCCGGTGAATCGTCGTTGCTCCCACTCACCCTTTAAGCGACGAAGCCGTGCTCCAGTCACCGGTCATCTTCCACGTCGGCGGGCGTTGTTTTTTTTTTTTTGGTGACGATGGTGCGACGACGGCAAACGACTTGTCGGGCGCGGTTGATCGTCTGCCGGTTGTGGCATCATGGTGAGGACGACGAAGACAGGCACGTACCTTCAGGCTACTTCTTCTCAAGCTTAAGCGGCGCTAGGGTTGCTCGGTTGTTACTGGACAAACGCGTGAGAATAACAAAAGGAATCGGTTTTGAACTATTTTCTAGCTAAGTGTTTTATTACTCTTCTTTATGATTTATTATTCTAATTATAATAGGTAATAAACTCTTAGGGCCAATTTCTTTTATTACCTTCATTATAATTATTGATTTGGTAATTAGAGTATAATTGACATACATGGTTTGAATTACCTTTTTTTTTAAAATGTGATAAATATAGTAATTGAATTTTGTGCTGTAAATTGCCTATGTACCGTTATTATTGTTATAATCATGCATTTAGAAAATTAAAGCATGTTTTAAAGTATTATATTTTAAGACCAATTGTTATCATATTGTTATATTGTTGGCAAGAAAGGTAAAATTGCTATTTTTCTGATTAATTGTTGTGATTTTGTTAATAAAATCAATAAAGTTTTAGTCAAGAACCGCTTTTAATTATGCCTTTATATCAGTAAATAAAAGTTGAAAATATTGGTTATTATATTTTTCAACATTAAAGTTTTTCGAATTTTAATTTTATTGACTTTTAACATTTTCAGAAAACAAAATGTTTTAAAGGCTTGCGGTTTTAGCATTTTGTTTTTCCATTTTAAATCTCCTAATTGTTATAATATTATGTGATTATTATTGCTATCCATTGAAATTTTTTCATAATTTGATAATATTTTTAATTATGGAGTGTGATTTTGTATAGCAATTTTGGAAAATGCATATGTTTACGGCAATTGGATATATTCTTGTACATTTCAGTCTTGCCATAATAATTTCGATTATGATTTTAAGAATTATGTTTTTAAATTCTTATTGAATTTGCTTATTCAAAACATTTATGGTAATAATGATGATATTATGTAACATTTAATAATAATAATTATTATTATTACTGAATGTTGTTCGGTTACGATTAAAGTAATTGGTTATTCCGTTATTACTACTATGTAATAATTATTAGAATTATTATAGTAATAACGATTATCGATTTTTGAATCGATGGATCATTGATTTGCACCATTACTATCATCATTAGTTTTGAATTTTGATAGTATGATTTGAAATCATAATTTTGAAACAATCCCCTTTTTTGATCCAAACCATATGTGTTAATAATGATAACATTTTTTAACATTTTATAGTTATTACTATCCAATATTAGGGGTTACGATTAAGAAAATTGATTGTTCAGTTATTACTGTTACACAAACATTATTTCAGTAATAACGGTTATCGGCTTTTGAACTGAAAATCAACATATCGTAGCATTGTTATCATTATTGTTTCTGGATTGTGATGCCCACTTTGATTGGGTATGAATATTTGATTTTGTATTCATATTTTAATGAGTTTGTTTTATGCATATAATTAAAGTAAATGCATAATATTATGATTTAAATTATGCAATTTAATTTTGTGAGAATTTAATTTGTAAATGTCAACATATCATATGGTTTTGATATTGTTAGAATTTACAATATTTTAAGCTAGTTCTCATAAAGTTTGTTATATGCATTGAATTATTTTTGTATTGGGCATATAAGTTAAAACCTTTCAATTATTGAAAAGTATATATAGTTATTATAGATTATTATTATTTTTCAAATTTTATAATCCTTCAAGTTTTGGGTTTATGTCATTATTTGAATAATAATAATAATTTTATAGTTAAATTGCTATTGTGGTGTACAATTTATTTAGATATGAGCTTATTGAATTTCATGCATAATTGTTCACTAGCATAACATTATATTTTCTAGTTATGTGTATTTATATATTCCTTTAGAATTGCATATGTTAGGAATTAAAAATTCCTTGTTAAGTTGAACTTTATGTGTGGACTTATATACGGTAGTGCATTATGTTTAAGCATTTTAAGACCGTCTAAGGTGTTCACTTGAGATTAAAAGTATTTCCATAAGGTGAACTATTAAGATTTGAAAGATTATCCGTCAATTATGCCTGTGAGAAAATATGACCAGGGAGTATACTTGGAATTGTTTATCACATTTGTTGCATAATTGTTTTTAGGCTTTACAGTTAATGCCTAAAATATCAGGATAATCATCTATTGATCATATAATTTTGATTAATTAAAGAGTAGCCACATTATTTAATTGAAAATTTGTGAGAGCACATACAATCATAGACGTATTGGTTGTGATTAATTATATGATATAATGAAATTTAGCCCACATCCAAGTTTATTATGTTCATACAATTAATTAGGGTAAAAACATCAAACTATATATGATCGTAATTTAGCACACAGACAATTATGTATCAGAATATAGTTTTGGTGAGTTTTACCATTACAGATAGGAAAGTCAATTTATTTATCATATGGTTATGATATAAATAAATTGAAAATTGTCATCTTCTATCATAAAGTTTTGATATATGTACATATTCAAAGAATATTATTCTTGAGGTTTATCCACATGAAGGTAATTAGTTTAGTTTCTTTTGTGTATATTTTTTATGCATTAAAAGGATATTAGATTAATAGCTTGGCACATTAATATTCTTTAATGTACATATGTCAAGTGATCAATACAATTTCATAACTAACATTTTTGATCACCCTGTGACTAATTACATAAACTATAATAAATTCCTATCGACAGATTTTATCATAGATTATGTAAATAGTCAGGATAAAAGATCAAATCATATTTCTTAATTTACCCACAAGGATTGAGAAAATGAACATGATTTG
>CM008339.1:19492205-19505105 GCA_002525835.2 Ipomoea batatas
ATATCATGTAAAAGTTTATGTGCATAAATTTCCGGATTGATATAAATTTGTAGGGATCCTAAAGAACAAGTACTAGTAAATTGGCAATGTTGTACCACCACCTCAAAATTTGTTGATCTTTTCAAGTTAAGTAAAAAATTAAAAATAATGAATTTTTGATAATGTAAACATATAATTTTATATAAAGACGGTCACAAAATATTAAAAAAAAATTAATGTCAAATTGTCGTATTAATTTTAATATTAAAATAACAATGACTATGTTGGGTAAACCGAGCTGAAAGCTGAAAAGCTATAAGCTAGAAGCTGAAATTTGAAGAGTTGTTATGCTTAAAAGTGTTTGGTAAAATTAGATTTTTTGATAAGTTGATAAATATAAAAACACTAAAAAACATATTCATAAAATTTAAATAGTATAAAATTTAAATAGGTTTGTTTACATATTAAAGTATAAAATAATGAAACTAATCTATTTTTATAAAATATAGAGTAAGAACATATATTTGAAAATATATAAAGTAAAACAAAATATTTATAGTTCATAAAATTAGTTCATACAAGAATTAATATTAAAACACACAAATGTCAAATTGAAATTACAATTAAATTGAAGAGAAAAAGGACAAAAATGATTTTAATTGGGAGGGGTAAATGACGTTTTTATTTAAACTAATAAGGATAAAGATGGAATAAAAAATTAAGGAGCTACTAGCTTATTTTTTTAAAATAAAAGCTACCTAAAGTAGCTTATCAAGATTTTGACTAAAGATGGAAGAAAATAACTAGAGAAGAGTGCTCAAGGATTTATGTATATTAGCCAGTTTATATTTCATATTTTTTTAAAAAAAAAAATAGTTTACAGACCATTTCAATTAAATGGGTACCACATGAATTATTTCTATTATGACTAAATAAACTGCAAACAAATTTTATTTCCCAAGACTCTGAATGAATTATTTTCTTCACAACCCTTTAAAAAGGTCATAAAATGAGAAAATGAGGGATCTCATACCCAACTACCATTAAGTTACTTAGTATATATAATGAGCTAATTAATTATGTCATTATATTTAAATAATTAGTATATCATTACACACTAACAAAGAAATATTCATTTGAACCATAAAAGATAAATTTTATTTGATAAATATCATTAAAACTTTTTCATCTATTGTATTTAATTATTTCTTAGAAGAATGTTAAATGCATTTATTTTATTTTTGCTAAAACTAAGAAGATATCATTTGACAATCAAACGGTAGAAACATATATCATGTATGCAAGTCCAACATGCATTTGTCAAAAATATGTAGAGACACTTACCCTAATAACATATGTTGTTCTGCATTAGTTTCAATAAGCATTTGTCAAACCCGACAGACATTGTGAAACAATTGTAGAGTAGCTTACCTTAATAACATTGATTTATTATTATTTTTTTCTAAAAACCTAGATGATATCATCACACAATCAAACAGTGAAAACATATAACATGTATGGAAAATCGGCAAGCATTTGCCAAACAATGGTAAAACATCTTAATAAAATCAGTCATTTTACATGATGACTTTCAATAGACATTTGTCAAATATGACAAACATTTGTCAAACAACTATAGAGAAACTTACCTAAATAACATATGATTTATTTTTTGTTGTAAAAACAATTATGATATCATTGGACAATCAAATGGTGAAAATATATAACGTGTGGGAAAATCCAATATGCATTTGTCAAACAAATGTAGAGTATGCAAATTCGCTAGGCATTTGTCAAACAACTATAGAGCGGCTTAATTACCTTAATAACATCTATCGTTCTGCATGAGTTTTGACCGGTATTTGTCAAACAACTACATAGCAGCTTACCTTAATAATACTTGATTGATTGATTGATTGATTTATTTTTTGCTAAAAATAATGATGATATCATATCATTGGATAATCAAATGGTGAAAACATATAAGGCTTATGTAAATCTGGTAGGCATTTGTCAAACAATTGTAGAGCAAGTTACCTCAAGGACTTATGTATATCAGCCCATTTTTATATCTTATATTTCAAAAATATTTTGGTGTACAGAGAATTTCAATTCAATTCAATGGGCATCACATGAGTTTCTATCATGACAAATAAACTGCAAACAAATTGTCTTTTCTAGAAATCTACATAAATTATTTTCCTCACAGCCCTTTAAAAGCGATCATAAAAATGACTAATCTCGTACCCAACTACCATTAAATTACTTAGAATATTTAATTAGCTAATTAATTATGTAATTATATTTATATAATGAGTATATCTTTGCACACCCACAAAGAAATATTAATTTGAAGTATTAAAGATAAACTTTGATTGATAATATCATTACTATTTTTCATCTTTCATATTTATTTGTTAGAAAATATTTGCACACATGTGATTTTTTTTTTTTTGCTAAAAACCAAGAGGATATCATTGGACAATCAAATGGTAAAAACATATAACGTGTATGCAAGCATTTATCAAACAAGATGATATAAATGGACGATCAAACCGCGAAAATATATAACATGTATAAAAATTATGCACGCTGAAGATTAGCTTACCTTAATAACATATGTTGTTTGTTTGTTTTTTGTTGTTGTTTGTTTTTTTAGATAAACCAATATGATATTATTGGACAATCAATTGGTGAAAACATATAATGTGTATGAAAATCTGATATCCATTTGTCAAACAACTTTAGAGGACCTTACTGTAGTAACATATGTTGTTCTACATGAACCTTTAATCCCCTATATATACTCTTTAGGTTCCTTGTGAGAAGCTAAATCATAAAACTTATTAAGAGGACATCATTTGTAACACCCCATATTTTCCTATTACTATTTTAAATATAAATAAGGGGTTATTTTCTTATAAGTAATTATTAAAAATGATTTCATATATAATTATATTTCATAATGGACTATAGGTGAGCCATTCTTATAAACTATTATTTTAGAATCCAAATATTATAAGCCCATAACTATGTATATGTATTTTATAGACTATAATTAGTCTTGTATCCAAGTTATATAAACCCAAATGTGTACTTGACCCAACTATTCTAAAATGATCCAAACCCCAAAGAGGAGACCTAATCTACTAAATATAGCATAGTGTATACATAGTATGTGTTAGCAAGCCTCCGTCTCTTTCTCTTCGTTTTCAGCCTCTCTGTCTCTCTCTCTCTCTCTGATTTTCCTTCTTCCGACTGCAATGGTGAAGGCGTGGACAACAGAAGTAGTAGGGAGCTCACGATCGGCAATGCTCCCCTCCGGCCTTCGTTCTCTCTCTCGACGCAGCAGCGACCAGCGTACAAGTCTGGCGAGCTGCGAGCGGAGAGCAGCTCCTCAGCGGCGGTCCCTACGGCGGCGAGGACGAACCTTAGCTATGAACCCCCGTCTTCTCCCTCGGCGGACCTTCGAAGCTGTTTCATGAAGAAATGACGCCTTCGCATGGCGAGCAGCAGTGGACTCCTTCCCCTGTTTTTCCGGAGACGCACGGCAGAGTAGAGTTACGTCGTTATCCTCTCCATTCGTCCCTTCCGGCGTAGGTAATGAATAGTCGACGGTGGCGGCGGAATGTAGCAGGTGTAAGGGCGGCGGCTTGGCTGGGAGTAGCTCGGCGATGGCATGGCTTCACCTTTCTGCTTCCAGCGTGAACAGCAGCGACGGGAGCACCCTTCTCCTTGACGTTCTCCATGTCGCAACGTGACGGGTGGTAGTGACGGCGGCTATTTAGTGGCTAGGTCCTTAGGTCTTGAGATCGAAGGCACGGGTTCGAATCCTTACAAAGCTAAGCGTTGGGTTGGCTTGATGATTAAGGTAATATTCGTTTTAAGCTTTTATAATCAGTTTATGTTAATCCTTAAGGTTATTAAGTAATGATTGGGTTATTATGGTCTTAGTAGCTAGTGATCTTGATGCTTAATATTATAGCTTAGGTAATCGCGACCTTTATCATGCTTAGGAATAATGAAGGATTAATTATAGGTTTCGGGTGATGATTATAATGGACCAACTAGGAATGTTAATATCATTGTTATTAATAGTTAGTGACGGTGTTAGATTGATTGATCTTCAGGTTCATAAGTATGGAGTTGCTTTTGAGACAAACTTAAGTTTGGTGTTGCTTTGGATTAAATACGCTTCAAGAGGTAACCATCATGTCCACTAAAATCTATTTTACACTCCTAATCTATGAATATTATTTGGTGTATTGGAATCTTGTGAAATTTCTTGCTGCTTAGCCTATTCTTGGTTGTCTGTGAGTTATTTTGATGGATTTATGAACTTGTGTTCTTGATCCTTTGCATCTTGATGTTGTATGATCATTTTTTGTTATGGATTCCATGTTTATTTGACTTCTGAGAGATGTAATCTGGACAATCTGATCCTATTTTTGTATTCTGGAATGAACTTTGCGTATTCTGTCTGTTCTGGTGTAGGAGTGGTTGGAGTTGCCCTTGCGGAGTACCCCAGCGGTATAATGTGTCCCGCTGGAGGCTTCCGCAAGTGGATCGCGGTGAAGGGTGGCGGGGGAGAGTCTTCCGTTGAGGGGATCCGCCTCCTTCCAGTGATTGTTTTGTGATCTGTTGTCTCGTTGTTTCACCTTCGGTTTTGGATTTTGTTGGAGTATTCTATTGGGTATTTTACCATGTTTTGGTGTATTTATTCACATCTATTGGTTCGTTATATGAGTCTTTTGGTTGGTTGAATCCTTGGTTGTATTCTCTGGGAGTTTGTTGTGTTCATAATCTGAGATGAACAATGTGGTGGTTTGTGCTTGGGTTGAGATTGAGGTTGGATATGGAGTGGTGGATCTTTGAGTGTCTCTTGGGCTGTTGGAGGATGAACTAACTGTGGAACTAGCCTTGGGTTTTTACCTCTGTGATTGGACTATCGTCCCTGTGATTGGACTATCGTCTCTGTGATTGGACTCTCGTCCCTGTGGTTGGGCTTTTGCCTCTGTGGTTGGGTTTATACCCCTGTGATTGGGCTTTTGCCTCTGTGGTTGGGTTCTTACCCTGTGAACTAACTTTCGGGCTTGGTGTTTGGTGTAGAGAATTGGTACTTGGGTTGTAAGTTGAGGTTTTGGTGCTTATCCTTGGGTTGGGGTCTGTTCGGTTATTTGTTGACTCTTGAGTTGTATTGTATCTTGTTGATTATTGGTTATTCTTGGATATATTGCAATTTGGTTGTTTCTTATGAATATTCGGTTGAGTTTGTGATTCGGTTGGATATTGGTATTAATGAGAAGTCTTGGTTTATACATTCTTTCAGCTTGTTGTTGTTGAGTATCTGGTTTAAACTTGAACAGTTCGTTGGTGTGTATATTCTATATGGGTGTGTAAACCTATTTACAAACTTATATATACATATACTTCCTTGCGGGTGTGAATGGTGGTTGCTTAGCAGTCTTTTGCTAATGTTTTCTTGTATGTTTTCCAGGTATGCAATAAGTCTAAGCGTGAGCGCGATAGAGATATACCCATATGAGGCGGCTTAGACTAGTTTGTTACGTTCTAGACTTATGTTCGTGGCCTGTGCGCCAATATGAGATTCCATATACTCTTGTTTAGTTTTTTGGATGTTTTGGGATATGCTTGAGGATTTATTATCTATGCAATTCAATTCTTTTGGTTAGCCTGTGCATCAAGGCCGTGTTTTCTTACCTAGATGTGGCATGATACCCCTTAGGTTTTAATTCGCTTCCGCTATGTTATGTTTTATGGTTGAGATGGGCAGCTTTTGTGTTAAGTATAGCTATCTCAGCTTGTGAAAAGTTGGGGTGTCACAGTTGGTATTAGAGCCTGTGTTGAGGTCTAAATAGAGATCCTAGGGTTGAATTTTTGAGACTCTAGGACTTGATCAGTAGGAATTAAGGTATTTGAGAATCCTAGGATGTGTGAATTCTAGGAATCGCGGTGAGGACACGCCTTATTTGTTTATATTATTTGTGCCTTGTTAAACCTGTTGTTTGCAGCTTGCGGCGCGTCTTCCCGGTAAGTCTTAATCGCTTTTACATAAGTCGCTTCGTTTTAGTTTTGCTTAGAGAGCCTGCTTTAGACTAGGAATAAGTAGTTAGTTGATGCGAAACGATGGATAGCACCGCATGCGTCTATGCAATAGGAAGATTGGTGGCTCGTTGAAGAAGACTAATCTACTCGCGGTTCGAAGTCATCGGTAGCAGTCTACGTTCCCCAGAATTAGCATCTTTGTGTACGTAGTATCGTCTGCGAGACCTTCGTTCGCCTCAAGATTTGAAGACTAAATTTCGTACAACCGAAGTTTAATGCAAGCAAAAGAAAGCGATTGGAACTCGAAGACTGAAGACCAAAGGACCCTCGGCTACGAGGGAATGGCAAGATCAAAAACCGACATGTCAAGAAAGAGTTAAAGCACGTCAAGTAGGAACTTCTGGATCGATGATGATGAATCTCGTGCAAGCCAAGCTTGTTATTGATGAAGCCTAAAGAATTAGAATTCGAGGTCGTGACTCATAAGCTTTAAGATAGTCTTATCTACACCTGAAGCGACAACGAAGGAACAAGTTAGAAGTTAATTGCAACCTTGAAGACAAAGAAGACTAAGACAAATGGAAAGGAAAACATGGACGCTTAAGATCCCCGAAGATAAGATGAAACGTCATTATCAAGTTGTCCGATCTCTTGAAGTGCGAAGGAACTGAGAAGTGAATTGCGGAATAAGGACCTCGTGTAATCTATTCGGTGCACCTTGGAAGTAACTCCTAGTGCAAGAGCGTAAGGAAGGAACCTCCGTGGCAAGGAAGAAATAAGGAGTAGCTGGACAAGCTAGTAGAAGACCGAATCGTCAAAAGATCAAGATCAACCAAAGTGAGCCTAAAGGCTAGCTCAATCCAATAGGTTGATCCTAAGAGAAGTTTAGCCTATACCCTGCATTTGGAAGGTACCATTGATCGCGCTAAACGCACAGATTAAAGTTGAGAGCTGCACTCCACTACCCCGGATGACCAACCGGAAGAACCAATGAAGAATGAAAAGACAAGTTGATAAGTGTTTGCGCTATTAACCTGCAAGAATCGCAAGAAGAACACCAAGGCTTGACCAAACCACCTTACAACGAAGATTACCAATCGAGTAAAGGAATGACTCCTCATAAGACCCTGTATGATCAAAAGAGCAAGAGACCTCGATGTCAAAGAAGGAAAAGCATTGCGTTGGTATGAAGACCTCGATGTCTCAAAGTACAAGAATTAAACTCGGTTTCTAAGATCACCGTTAATGATAGACGAATCTCCTTTCAAGATCAGGCGATACCTTCCTAATTGATCCTACCTTCTCATGAACTTTCCCGAGAATCCCTCGTTCTGTACCAATCGGTCATACGCGATTCATCACATTCGGCCTCTCTTGGAGTGATAAGGTTGTGCGAACCATAGCTTATGAAGTAGAGTTATTCGAATGTTGCATTCGCATTGCGTGGGAAGCAAAGTCAAGATCTGTCAACCGGTCAAAGTGTCGTGATCAATCGTCAAGACAAAGAAATCGCTTAGAGTTGAGAGACTCCCTATCCTTCCTAAAGCCGTATTCCTCTTTGCTCATTGCAATCCCAACTATCCTTCCGTTGAGAAATCCCTCCTATCAATTCTAGACCTCATTGATATCTTCCCTTGAAACTGAATTTCTTTTCTTCCCTTGGAGACTTGCATACCCCTTCCTTGAGGTATCCTTTCTATTTGCTCTAAACCTCATTCCTATATCTTTTTGGAAACCAAATTGTCCTCTGTTTCTTGAAACTCTAAATGTTTTTTTTTTGTCAAAGCATCCCCTCTATCTATTCTAAATCTTATTCTTATCTCCTCTCGAAACTGAATTTCTCCTTTTCTTTGGGAAATTGCATACCCTATCATTAAGGAATCCTTTCTATCTTTCTAGACCTCGTTCTTAATTCCTCTTGGACACCTGATTTCTTTCTTCTCTTTGAATAAACTGAATACCCCATCGTTGGAAAACTCTTTCGGTACTTTCAAAATCTCGTCCCTATCTTCCTCGAAACCAAGTTCTCTTTCTTTTCTTCTCTTTGCTCTAAAGAACATGTTGCTCCCTTGGTTGAGAAATCATTTATACCATTTCGAACGTTGTTCTTGTTTGCTTCTTGAAATAACTTTGTGCAAGGTGACAACCTTATTTCCTAAGTTGTAACCTTGATAACTCTTGATTCTGTTCTTAACCTACGTTATCTTTGAACCTTACACCTTAAACCTTTCATCCTCTTTCCCTTATTGGGTCAAAATTTTCAAAATTAGCCGTATATTATATAAATATTTTCTCTATATGTACTACCGTACTAGTTTTAACTCTCGGTCCCCAAAACGACTTTTGAGCTTCGGGGACGAAGCTCCTTTTAAGGGGGGTAGAGTGTAACACCCCGTATTTTCCTATTACTATTTTAAATATAAATAAGGGTTTATTTTCTTATAAGTAATTATTAAAATTGATTTCATATATAATTATATTTCATAATGGATTATAGGTGAGCCATTCTTATAAACTATTATTTTAGAATCCAAATATTATAAGCCCATAACTATGTATATGTATTTTATAGACTATGATTAGTCTTGTATCCAAGTTATATAAGCCCAAATGTGTACTAGACCCAACTATTCTAAAATGATCCAAACCCCAAAGAGGAGACCTAATCTACTAAATATAGCATAGTGTATACATAGTATGTGTTAGCAAGTCTCCGTCTCTCTCTCTTCGTTTTCAGCCTCTCTGTCTCTCTCTCTCGCTGATTTTCCTTCTTCCGACTGCAATGGTGAAGGCGTGGACAATAGCAGTGGTAGGGAGCTCACGATAGGCAATGCTCCCCTCCGGCCTTCGTTCTCTCTCTCGACGCAACAGCGACCAGCGTATAAGTCTGGCGAGCTGCGAGCGGAGAGCAGCTCCTCAGCGGCGGTCCCTACGGCGGCGAGGACGAACCTTAGCTATGAACCCCCGTCTTCTCCCTCGGCGGACCTTCGAAGCTGTTTCATGAAGAAACGACGCCTTCGCATGGCGAGCAGTAGTGGACTCCTTCCCCTGTTTTTCCGGAGACACACGGCAGAGTAGAGTTACGTCGTTATCCTCTCCATTCGTCCCTTCTGGCGTAGGTAATGAATAGTCGACGGCGACGGCGGAATGCAGCAGGTGTAAGGGCGGCGACTTGGCTGGGAGTAGCTCGGCGATGGCATGGCTTCACCTTTCTGCTTCCAGCGTGAACAGCAGCGACGGGAGCACCCTTCTCCTCGACGTTCTCCATGCAGCAACGTGACGGGTGGTAGTGACGGCGGCGGTGCTCCGGCATGGCTTCTCACCTCTCGACGTAGCGGCGGTGGAGGGTGATCGCCGACGCATTCCTTCCCGCGGTTGAAAGTGGCGGTGGTTCCCCTTCCGTTAGGTAGTAGCGGAGCACGTTGGCGGCATCCTCTTGTCCATTTATGATGGCCAAAGGTTCGTCTGAAGGGTGTTGGTTCTGTAGTCGCACGACATAGCAGAAAGAGACAAAGCGGTTTAGTGGCTTGGTCCTTAGGTCTTGAGAATTGAGGGCACGGGTTCAAATCCTTGCAAAGCTAAGCGTTGAGTTGGCTTGATGATTAAGGTAATATTCGTTGTAAGCTTTTATAATCAGTTTATGTTAATCCTTAAGGTTATTAAGTAATGATTGGGTTATTATGGTCTTAGTAGCTAGTGATCTTGATGCTTAATATTATAGCTTAGGTAATCGCGACCTTTATCATGCTTATGAATAATGATGGATTAATTATAGGTTCCGAGTGATGATTATAATGGACCAACTAGAAATGTTAATATCATTGTTATTAATAGTTAGTGACGGTGTTAGATTGATTGATCTTCAGGTTCATAAGTATGGAGTTGCTTTTGAGACAAGCTTAAGTTTGGTGTTGCTTTGGATTAAATACGCTTCAAGTGGTAACCATCATGTCCACTAAAATCTATTTTACACTCCTAATCTATGAATATTATTTGGTGTATTGGAATCCTGTGAAATTTCTTGCTGCTTAGCCTATTCTTGGTTGTCTGTGAGTTATTTTGATGGATTTATGAACTTGTGTTCTTGATACTTTGCATCTTGATGTTGTATGATCATTTGTTAGTATGGATTCCACGTTTATTTGACTTCTGTGAGATGTAATCTGGACAATCTGATCCTATTTTTGTATTCTGGAATGAACTTTGCGTATTCTGTCTGTTCTGGTGTGGGAGTGGTTGGAGTTGCCCTTGCGGAGTACCCCAGCGGTATAATGTGTCCCGCTGGAGGCTTCCGCAAGTGGATCGCGGTGAAGGGTGGCGGGGGAGAGTCTTCCGTTGAGGGGATCCGCCTCCTTCCTGCGGAGGAGTGCGGCGAAGGGCGATGTTCCGTCTAGAAACTCCGTCATTTGTAATGGAATTCTGGTTCCAGTGATTGTTTTGTGATCTGTTGTCTCGTTGTTTCACCTTTGGTTTTGGATTTTGTTGGAGTATTCTATTGGGTATTTTACCATGTTTTGGTGTATTTATTCACATCTATTTGTTCATTATATGAGTCTATTGGTTGGTTGAATCCTTGGTTGTATTCTCTGGGAGTTTGTTGTGTTCATAATCTGAGATGAACACTGTGGTGGTTTGTGCTTGGGTTGAGATTGAGGTTGGATATAGAGTGGTGGATCTTTGAGTGTCTCTTGGGCTGTTGGAGGATGAACTAACTGTGGAACTAGCCTTGGGTTTTTACCTCTGTGATTGGATTATCGTGCCTGTGATTGGACTATCGTCTCTGTGATTGGACTCTCGTCCCTGTGGTTGGGCTTTTGCCTCTGTGGTTGGGTTTATACCCCTATGATTGGGCTTTTGCCTCTGTGTTTGGGTTTATACCCCTGTGATTGGGCTTTTGCCTCTGTGGTTGGGTTCTTACCCTGTGAACTAACTTTCGAGCTTGGTGTTTGGTGTAGAGAATTGGTACTTGGCTTGGAAGTTGAGGTTTTTGTGCTTATCCTTGGGTTGGGGTCTGTTCGGTTCTTTGTTGACTCTTGAGTTGTATTGTATCTTGTTGATTATTGGTTATTCTTGGATATATTGCAATTTGGTTGTTTCTTATGAGTATTCGGTTGAGTTTGTGATTCGGTTGGATATTGGTATTAATGAGAAGTCTTGGTTTATACATTCTTTCAGCTTGTTGTTGTTGAGTATTTGGTTTAAATTTAAACAGTTCGTTGGTGTGTATATTCTATATGGGTGTGTAAACCTATTTACAAACTTATATATACCTATACTTCCTTGCGGGTGTGAATGGTGGTTGCTTAGCAGTGTTTTGCTAATGTTTTCTTGTATGTTTTCCAGGTATGCAATAAGTCTAAGCGTGAGCGCGATAGAGATATACCCGTATCAGGCGGCTTAGACTAGTTTGTTACGTTCTAGACTTATGTTCGTGGCCTGTGCGCCAATATGAGATTCCATATACTCTTGTTTAGTTTTTTGGATGTTTTGGATATGCTAGAGGATTTATTATCTATGCAATTCAGTTCTTTTTGTTAGCCTGTGCATCTAGGTCGTGTTTTCTTAAGCTTGTGAATATTTTGAACAGCTCATGATGAAAAAAATGCAGGTTTTTGTCAACCCTTAGTGTATACTGCATGTGGCTAGTTGTTAATTGCTTTAACTATATATTTTGAATAACTTTATAAAAAAAATTTAACAAAAAAATAAAATAAATAGAATTTGAAGATAAAAAATACCCTTATATGTTTTATGCCTTTTCTTTGATAGATATGTGGATTTCACTTTATATTATCTTTTTCAAATTCTTAAATAATTCTTGAGTGCTATAAATTGTGGTGTAGTTTGTTGATTTCAAGGATCATCTTTGTGGCATAAGTGAAAAAATTATATAAAAATTGAGAGTGTTTTTATTTATTAACTTTATTTGCAATAAATCAGAGATTCTACTACGCTGAATCAGCCACCTACACATGTACCACAAATAAATAAATAAGTGTTGTGGTTTGGTTCATGAGTACACACATAATTGAAAATCCAAACATGCCTAGCGTAAAATGGCGAGGTTTTTTGGGGAAGTTCTCTTTGGAAAAAGTCATAAACATAATAAATAATGAGTAAACTTTGGAAAAGACGAGCATTTGTAATCCAATTTTAATTTTTAATAAATACCTTGATCCTTGTATCCTTCATGTTTTTGCACCTGCACTGCGATAGAATGTTTTCGAATTTGGTTTAGGTTTATTTTGTGAAATTTTCATATTTATTTAATTATGATTTTTGTTTATCTCATATAAGGGTGGCAGCACACAAGTACACGTCTTATTTGTAAATAAGCATACTAAGGTTATTTAATTTCTAGTCAAGTGTTTTATGCACTCTTTGAGTCGGCACTAATTTGTATTAATAAGACAATAAATTTGACAGGCTATTTGGGTAAAGCTCCGTTTAATGCTTGATTTTCATATTTAAATTTCTTTTGATTCTGTTTAATAATGTCTTTGCTTGAGGGCAAGAAAATATATAAGTGTGGGGAAATTTGATGAGCTTTATTTTTATTTTCCATTTATATAAACTATTTACAATTCATTTGCACTTTTTTAATTAATTATGTACATACTTTAATTTATTTTAATAATTATTTTTGTTTTGGGTTTTTAGTATTATTATTACTATTATTATTATTATTAGGTTAGTTAATAAAATGGGTTAGTCCATTAGATTAAGCCCAACATCTTCTTAACCGCAAATTATGCCGTGGACCCATGTCCACCCTGCAAGGTGGACCTGGGTCCCGTTTCGCTATATTTAAAAAAAAATTACTAAACGTATAGCCCTGAAATGTGTGAATGTGGA
>CM008339.1:19575692-19593638 GCA_002525835.2 Ipomoea batatas
ACCTGTCCACTTGGTCAAGCAAGGCCCCGTTGCTTGCTATTGACGGGATGGGAGAACTGAATTCAGAAATAGACAACCGTGGAGCCATGTTTGTGCTGTCTTCTATTGTCTCAGAACCACTCAGAACCATACCAGGTTGCCACATTCCACTCGGATGAGCCCTAGAAGCGGTGACACTGCTCTCATTGCAAGCCCTTCCGTTAAGCTCTTTCTGCTTCAACTGCCAGAAAGCTTGATCAGCAGCATTGCTTATGGTTTCACCAGCAGATTTCGGTCCAGGATACCAGAATGGAGAAGCAACAGATGTAGTTTTATCTTCTAAAATACTCAAAGTTAGTAGACAATGAGGGAATAAAACAAAGAGAACTCTAGAGCAATAGTTCTATGTACCGTTAGATGGAAGTTCAAGGGGTCGAGGCCTTTTAGTTTTTGTCCCGGGTTGGACTATGTCTGCAGAAGCAGAAGCTACAAAAGGTTCAATCTCCCACGGTGAAACCCTGTCCGGGCGAGGAATAGTAGCTGGTTCATCCCATTGAATCTGAACGGGTCAACAACGTAAACGCGAGTATAAGAAACAAGAAATTATATCCTACCAATACAACTTATAACTAGTTCAGACCTTCAATGAGCGCCATTTTGAATCTTTCCACTGCGAGGAGATGTCTCCCACCCCAACTATTGTTCCAGAAAACCTAAGTGAATAGACCACCATAGAAATTAAAGATGCAACAACAACATTTGAGAACCAACTAGAAAGGAAAAATGCATTTAGCAACCTTCTCTCGGGAGAATCTTCTCCTTCAAATCTCATCCTGAAACGCATGCCCACCGAGAAGCCATGGCGCATAGCCTCTAGGTATTTGTTTAGTCCGATGATAAATTGGCTTGTTCTGAATGACATATGAGAATATTGGAATAACTCAAAGTTAAACGGGCAGTTGGAAGGAACAGATATAAAGAACAAGTTTGTTATTGCGTTTGAACAAATGTGTTTGTGGACACACAAATATAAAAAGTGCAAGCAGTCATACCTTGGCTTATAATACACAACAAAAAGGGTTTCCGTTCTAATAGCATGAGATGCAGTAGCAAGAACTCCTAAATGCATACTTTGGCTCGACAGCACAGATGGAGGCATAGAACTTTGCTGCCGAGCAAGACGACGAACCCCGACACGCAATTCCCCATTATCAGCTCTGTAACAATTTTTGAAAGAATAAAAAGTTCAATCCTTGCCTTCATAGAAAAAAACTAGGAAACGGAAGAATCAAACGAATCCCAAAATCAAACAGTAGTCCAGATTAGCAGATAAAGTGGAAAGGGCAGAGAGAGGTACCTCAGGAATACGAAAGCATCACCAGCAACTAACCTCTTAGAGGTTACAAATGTACTCCACCCAGTCGTAAGTAAGTGCCTTCGAGGTTGACCTGATAAAAGTTTGTTGGGGACAAACATCAAAATATTGGAACAGCTTGTCTATGCTCACTACAATTAATAACTTAAACTAGGCCTAATGAGAAAAGAAAATTATATACTTCAAAATATTCAAACTGAAAAATTAATGGATCACTCCAACCAGGTATTTCAACGGGGCTCTATTTGGCATACCTAGCTTATAAGCTAGCTTAAAGCCGAAAGCTTAAAAGTTAGTAGCTACCAGCTTATTTTGAAAACATGCTTTTCATTTTTAACAAACAGATTTGTAGCTTAAAATAAGCTCTACCAAACATAGCCGTTACCTCTAAATATGTGCTTAAATCGCCACTCGTATCCATGAAGATCTTTGGCAATCAAATCTTGTGTTGGGGTTGCCTGAGACATGTCCTGCAAGAAAAGAAGATGTGCTAATATGAGGATCCAAGAGTCCATTAGCGCAAGCCCCATATTCATTGCCAAAAAAAAAAAAACAAGAGAGCGGGGGGATTAGCTAGACAAAGATGAAGAGAAATTACCAAGGGTGGAAGGCATTCATTGGCATGCTTGCGGAGAACAGAAAACCCTCCATGAGTACTTGTATCTGATGCCGTTAGAATCTTACAAAATGAGTGAACAACCCGCTTAGGTGGATCCGGCTTGCATTCATCAGGACTGATGGGCTCGGTTTGCTACAATTATCAATTTAATTTCAATCACAATACATAAACACAGAATATAACAATCATATTGATAATTCGGTTTGTAGATTCTCTACACCAATAAAAACAAAATGAATTGAGTAATTTCTTACATCCGGCACTGGGAGTAAAGTGATCTGTGCATAGACTTCATCGTTCTCTGCTTCTGCCTGTCAATCCAAAGCCAGAAAACAATGAAAATTTTCTAACAATTACCAAATCCAATAAAACGGGTCAAAACGGAGAGAACAATGTACCAATAATTGAAGATTCACAATTTCACAAAGTATCTTCGAAGGAAGACCAAACTGAGGAATTTGTTGAGTCAAAGCCTGGTTTGTAGACACCTCTAACTGCACAAATTGTTAGTATATCATCAGATAAAATCATCTTTAGAGCTTTGAGATATATAGTGACTCAAATTCATAGAACAATTGAAGAAGAAGAAGAAGAAGAAGAAGAAGAAATACTTGTTCTATGTGACCCTGGGGAAAGTAGTAAGCCTTCTCTCCTACTTTAGGAACATCTACCAAAGGCCCTGCACATGACTTCCATAGCTCTGTTGACAGATCATCACATCCCGAGCCTACCCAAATAACATATCAACCAAACCGAATCATAAGGCAAACCAAAAATCCAATACAGAAAACAAAAATGGATCTACAAACTCAACCCAGTTTTTCTATTCTAAAAGTCACAAAAAAAGGCCTAGAGTAGAACCATGAACTTCCTGGTAATCCTATGGCTAAGCTATAATTGTCCATAGCAACAAACAAATAACAGAACCTTTTCTCTGTTTTAGCTTATCATCTTCTACAAATATGTTAACAGAATTGGAGCTAATGATATTATCTCATTAAAGACAAGTTCTTTACCCAACAGAAAAGATTAAATAAATTCACCAGTATCTACACATTATTACAACAGGCAGATATAGAGAGAGAGAGAGAGAGAGAGAAATTTTCAAGTTTGTATTTGTTTTTCATGCTTTTAAGAAAGGGNTTTAGGATAGCTGAAAAGTGAAAGCTTTTGCTCACTGACTCACTCAAACAGGCTATGTGGTTAAGTCTAACCTGAGTTACTGAATATAATATTACAGTATTATTTATTATTATGTCAATTCTTTTCTTTTTCCACTTTTCTGTTTTCTTTTTTTTCACATGAATTTATTTGGCTTATTATTTACCATTCCAATACATATTGGCTTGTCAAAATAGCGATTTTGGGATTCCCAATTTTCTTTGAGTAAAGACTACTTTTGAAAAATTAGCTATTTTTTAAAAATATTTTTATTTTTAGTATTTGATTGTATTTCAGAAAATTATCTTTATATGTTTGATAATTTTTAAAAAATTAGCAGAATTGTATAATTAAACAAAAATAAGTAAAAAAATAATGTTATTTTCTCATAAATTAAACACTGTTTAGCATCTTCTCCACGCAAATTATATGGTGGACCATGGTCCACAATGCATTGTGGATCGTGGTCATGGCTGATACTGCAGTTGTGTTAAATGGATACTGTAGTTTTGTTGAAAAGATACTGCAGTTGTGTTGAAAGGAAACTGCAGTTACGCGGAACAGAGGTCGTTCATCCGTTCAACACAATTGCAGTATCCATTCAACACAACTGCAGTATCCGTTCAACACAACTGCAGTATCAGTTCAATACAACTGCATTTACAGACGGATGAAATGACCTCTATTCCACGCAACTGCAATTTTCTTTCAACACAACTGCAGTATCCGTTCAACACAACTACAGTATCAGTTCAACACAACTGCAGTATCAGCCATGACTCATGGTCCACAATGCATTGTGGACCATGGTCCACGGTATAAGGATTGTCTTCTCCATGCCCAAAGCAAAAAGAAAGAAACTTGACGTTAAAAATCCTAGCCTGAGTAGATTTCCATCTTCCAAATCATGCAGAAGATGATATGATTATGGCTCCATTGTTACATGATTTCAATTCCTCCATAATAATTCATAGAATTTGTAAGTTCGCCATAATCTTATTCATCTTTTCCAATAAAGCACAATCTTTCCCTTTGCCACGCTTCAGGGAAACATCGATGGTGCCCCGTGAATCTACCAGCTCCTCTCCGCCCATACCCTCCCCATGGGGATGTTTCCGAAGGGCATTCTTGACTTTTACCTCGACAACGCCTTTGATTGCTTCAAGCTCCACCTTTCCCACTCATGCACCATTGAGTTCGAGAACCTTGTATGTACGATGTCATCGTGACCGAAATCCTCAACTATGGCCAGATTTTTTACCTCTCCGGTGTCGTGAGCATAGGAGTTTTTTCTCTAGCTCCCCGTCAAGAAGTCGCAGCAAGAAGATGAGCATGCCTGGAAAATGGCTTCCCCATCATCAATTTCTATTGACTTTAGTATTTTGTCCATTGTCAAACACTGGAAACCCGAAAAATTATTTTCATAAATCATATTTTAGCTTTCCAAACACATCCGTAGTAATTGAAGTTAAATATTAAAAATTGATAAGTTAATTAATTAAAACTAGAAGTGTTTTTAAAATTTTAATAAATATCAAAAGACAAAGTAGGCATATATATAATAGTTATTGTAATGTATTTTTTAAATTTATATAACAAAGATAGATATAAAATATGTCACGTATGTTGATATTTTAATATTCTAATTATCTAATGATGTTATGTGAATATGTATAGAAATAATTGTTGTAATATATTAAATCATTTTATATATTTAATTTGAAATTAATTAGATAATATTATATTATAAGATAATGTGGAGTTTAAGTGTTCATTGTTTATAGTTTTGGAAAAAAATTAGAACTTTGTTTACTAATATATTGATAATAATGTTTTTAAAAATTTATGTATATAATTGATTTCAATGAATTATATTTACAAAATGCTTTTGATATATGTTTTATAAAAAGCTAAGGTATACTATTATATATTTATATGTCAAATTATATGTGTATAGTTAATTAATATAATAATATATGCATAGTAATAAATTCTTTTTAAATAATAGCAATAATAATAATAAAATCATGTCACTTATAATATAATATCTCATAATAAATATATAATATTGCAATTAGAATGGGGAGGAGTTAGATTTTAATGAAGATGTGAATGGGATAGATGTAATTTTTGTGAAGTAATAAAGATAGGATTGGAGCCAAAGACCTTGTGGTCAAGTGGCATCCGGTGTCCCGATTAACACTCCCACATGGATGATGGGAGTGGATTCAAGTCTCAGTAGAGGCAACTGTTGACTCGTTGTGCTTCAGAAGGTTGAGAAAGTAGCTATGAACATATACTACAGTAGTACTCAGAAAAACATATTTGAAGTGGTAATAAGTTCCAATTTTACAAAGGTGTCGCATGCGGTTTGGTGGTGGTAGTCATTTCGTTTCAATTTTTGTACAAAATGCAAAGCATGGAAACTGGAAATATATCACTTCTTTAATTAAATTAGGAGCGCAAAAGTCGAATCTGTAATATGGTTATGTGAGCGCAATATTGTGTAATCTCTTTAATTAAATTAGGAGCGCAAAAGTCGAATCTGTAATATGGTTATGTGAGCGCAATATTGTGTAATCTTAGCTTCTTTACTGCATGGTTTGACTCTTTAACGTATTTCTCTTTATTTATTTTATTTAAATTTGAAAGAAAAGTTGTTATGTTATTGTGGTAGTCATCAGTGTATAATCACTTCAACCATTCTATCATAACTTAATGAAGAAAATATCTATAATTGAGAAGGCTACAACAAAGGTGTCTAACGATTTTGAGTTGTTAATGAAATAATGACTAAAAGTGAATTAGCTTCTTTATTTTCAAAAAAAAAAAAAAGTAAAATGTCACCTATAAATTTAAGACCAAAAACGGAATAAACTCATTAGAACAAAGAGGAGTTGAGAAGATGGTAGTCAATCATTATTGCATGGACCATGGTCCACACAGCTATGTGTACCAAAAATAAAAAGTACATTATTTTTGTACTGTAGGTACATTATTTTTGTATTGTAGGTACATTATTTTAGGGTACATTATTTTTGTACTGAAGGTACATTATTTGATATATACTATCAAATAATGTAACTACAGTACAAAAATAATGTATTTTTTATTTTTGTCCAGACAGCTGTGTGGACCATGATCCATCCAATAATTTGCCTAAGTTTGGAAACTGGAAAAAACTGGAAATGTATCACTTCTTTAATTAAATTAGGAGTAAAAGTCGAATCTGTAATATGGTTATGTCATCGCAATATTGTGTAATCTTAGCTTTGCGCAATATTGTGTAATCTTAGCTTCTTTACTGCATGGTTTGACGCTTTAACGTATTTCTCTTTATTTATTTTATTTAAATTTGAAAGAAAAGTTGTTATGTTATTATGGTAGTCATCAGTGTACAATCACTTCAACCATTCTATCATAACATAATGAAGAAAATATCTATAATTGAGAAGGCTACAACAAAGGTGTCTAACGATTTTGAGTTGTTAATGAAATAATGACTAAAAGTGAATTAGCTTCTTTATTTTCAAAAAAAAAAAAAAGTAAAATGTCACCTATAAATTTAAGACCAAAAACGGAATAAACTCATTAGAACAAAGAGGAGTTGAGAAGATGGTAGTCAATCATTATTGCATGGACCATGGTCCACACAGCTATGTGTACCAAAAATAAAAAGTACATTATTTTTGTACTGAAGGTACATTATTTGATATATACTATCAAATAATGTAACTACAGTACAAAAATAATGTATTTTTTATTTTTGTCCAGACAGCTGTGTGGACCATGATCCATCCAATAATTTGCCTAAGTTTGGAAACTGGAAAAAACTGGAAATGTATCACTTCTTTAATTAAATTAGGAGTAAAAGTCGAATCTGTAATATGGTTATGTCATCGCAATATTGTGTAATCTTAGCTTTGCGCAATATTGTGTAATCTTAGCTTCTTTACTGCATGGTTTGACGCTTTAACGTATTTCTCTTTATTTATTTTATTTAAATTTGAAAGAAAAGTTGTTATGTTATTATGGTAGTCATCAGTGTACAATCACTTCAACCATTCTATCATAACATAATGAAGAAAATATCTATAATTGAGAAGGCTACAACAAGGTGTCTAACGATTTTGAGTTGTTAATGAAATAATGACTAAAAGTGAAATGTCACCTATAAATTTAAGACAAAAAACAGAATAAACTCATTAGAACAAAGAGGAGTTGAGAAGATGGTAGGCTGAATAGATTGAAATATCATCATATTTGACGCTATTAAACATATTTATTGACAGAGTATAAAAATGATCATGTCATAATAATATTAGGATCAGCAGATAACATTTTTAAAAAAAGAATGAATAAAAATGAAATAAAACTTATAAATCTAAAACTAAAAATAAAATTAACTCAAATAATAAATACTACAAATTTTTTTATACCCAAATTTTTAGTCACAAATAACGTGAAGTGCATGAATTGACCGTTAAAAAAAAAGTCAACTTTTGTTGTTATTTTATTACCATATGTAACATAAGTAATTCACTGACATTTTTATACTCCGTTCATCCCCCCTTTCACCTAATTCAATTTCTACACATTTTTCCTCATGAACTCACGTTCATTTTATGCAGATTCTATGAGTGTATGTACAGAGATGTATGAAAATGGTTAGTCTCACATTAGACCGCCTGATGTAAGAAGGTTCTTAAACATGTACGGAGTAATATTTTGCTAGTAAAAAATGTAATATGTTTTTATGACTAAATTTATGTGGGATTTGGTTGGACACTTTTGTACCATACTATAAAATTTTGATACTTATTACTTTATTTATTTGTCTACTTTTGTTATTGTACTATAGATTCAAATCATTTATTAATTATAAAGGCTATGTTTGGCAAACATAGCTGAAAATGTAGCTGAAAGTTGGAAAGTTATAAGTTAGAAGCTGAAAACTGAAAGGTTGTTAAACTAGCTGATTATGCTTAAAAGTGTTTAGTAAAATTAACTTTTTGATAAACTGATAAGTGTAAAAAGACTAAAAAGGACATCTTCATAAAATTTAAATAGGTTTTTTTACCTATTAAAATTTAATATTTTGAAATGAAACTATTAGCATAATTATGATCTAGCATTCCATAATGAAATAGCAATATTTTTGCGAATCTTCTTCATCTCAATGGACTTATGAAAAGACGATTGGAGTTGCTGGACGGTGAAGAGTTGTGGTAGAGGACGAATAAAAATATAGGAGAAGAGAAAATGGTAAAAGAGTTTTAATTGAAAGGAGTAAAGGATGTTATTTATTAAAAATAAGGAGAAAGATGGAAAAAAAGTTAGGAAGTTACTAGCTTATTTTGTATAGGTAGCTTTTCAAAATAAACTCTTATTTTTAGCAATTAGTTTATTTTGAAAACATTACCAAACAGAACTTATAGCTTATTAGTAGCTTAAAATAAACTATAAGCTCTACTAAAGAGAGCCAAAACCTATTACTCTTCTCCTCCTTTACTTTTGAACAATAAAATCAAAAAATGGGAAGAAAATAAAAGAAAAACATTATCCATATATACATTAATTCTGAAACTTTAATATGCACAAAAGTGTATATATATACGTATTTATATATTATTTATTTTGATTCCAAACCCTATTTTCATATAAACGTGCTTTGTAGGCAAAAATAAAATAAAAATATATGTGTAATTAAAAAGAAAAAAAAAACCATCACCAAACAGTCAACTTTAATATGTTTATCAGTAGTTAGATGCTAACCCCAATAGAAATATTATGGCATTGTTTCGTAATATAATTAGTTTATCAGTCAATTTTAATTTATTTGACAATTATTAGTTGTCTGACTTGGTTAAACAATCAATATGAGTGTTAGATTAATTAGTTTTTTTTGTAACGACTTATTGTTCTAAAATGATAAAATTCAAAAAGATGTTTAAAGCAACTTTTTCGATCAACTTTTTGAGAAATTCATTTTGCATGTAATCGACTAACAGCTAATTTATCAAATATTTTTCTACAATCAGATAATACTATCAACTAGTCAAACTCACTAATCCAATCTACTAACATATATTTATCAAACACCGGCCCCAATATTCTATATTACATAATATTTGTTGGTTTAATTTTGTCATCATTTTTAAAATTAAACTATTGAAAATTTTGGACAAATTAAAGGCTATGTTTCACTTGAATTGTGTTGGCGTATATTGATTTGGGTAAACATCTGAGTAAATAAAGATGATGAAATAAAATGGTTGGACATGCACAATATTTTTTATGAAAATTCAAAAAAAATTACATTTTTTTTGGATTAAATCAACCCAAAGTTTTGATATTATTGAAATAGTTATATTTTTATATATTATCTCAAAACAATTGAAAACTTTGAGTTATAGAGATTAGTGAGTTAGGAGGCAAGTCAGGCAATATGTTCAAAGTTATCTCATAAAGCGAGAAGGCCCTTTTAAAGGCTTAAGACTATATTTCTAGTGAAAGAAAGGTTAATTTCGACTAAGTTGTTATAATGATCGATAAGCTGACATGGTGAAGGACTAATAGCAATGCTTAGTGGTTAATGTGACTAGTTAAGTTGCTAAACATGGAATTCTTGGTTTAGTTACAGTGAACAGTTGCCTCGACTGAGGCTCGAACCCACTCCAATCATCCATGTGGGCGCGTGTTAACAGGGACATCGGGTGCCACTAGACCACAAGGTCTTTGACATTATTGTTTTACTTCAAGGTCACAAATGTTGGCTAATTGGTCGCAAAGATCACATGAGTTTGTCGACCGTTCGCTAGTCATTAGGGTTCTCGTTGCGGAAACTATGAGAGTTGTCTAATCTGGCTAGATTGTGACATTGTTCTAAGTTCACTGATAAGTGAAAATGGCATATTTGATAGTCTACTTGAAAGTTGATCTCAGACTCTCAATGAAAACTTTAATGGCATTAATAATGTTACCAAAAAGTAATTATGAGTACATTGAGTAGTAAGCAATGAGCAAGATTGTATGGCTGTGGTTCTAAATACAAGATTGTCCTATACTTGTCAGGGTTCTAAGATTTCTGCTATACTAATAAGAGCTAAAGAAATCTATGCCTATAATGGGCAGAAAAAATAACAGTCAAATTATTAAATCAAATGAATGGTTCAGAGTTTAGATTTATATTTTTACTTGAGATTTCCTAATTTATCCTTAATTATATGATTATCCGGTAAGTTTTCCGTTAAATATTATCTTTTTCGTTAATATTCCGTTAACTTTTAACTGTTAATTCCATTTTTGGTTCTAGATTTATAGGTGACATTCCACTTTTAGTTCTTTTTTAAAAAAACATCCACTTTTGGCCCAAGTATTATTGTGGCATGACCATTTTTGGTCCTTCGTCAATAAAATCATTGAAATGCCGTTAAATACAATGACATTTTGATCCTTTTTATATAAAGTAGGTTGACCCGCTGTATTTTTTATGTTTATTTTTTGAAACAAAATCAAAATTGAAGACTGAAATGCTCTTGTATTAGACGAAATTTAAACTGTTTTGTTGATGGAGGACCAAAATGGTCATGCCACAATAATACTAGGATCAAAAGTGGATGTTTTGAAAAAAAAAGGACTAAAAGTGGAATGTCACCTATAAATCTAGGACCAAAAATGGAATTAACTCTACCCATTAATTTCTATAAGTAAGGTTTTAGGTTCGAACCTCATCCCACTCAAAGTTAGCATAATTGTTGAACATATACTACGAATATGTTAGAGTATATTATTCAAAAGTACAGCTATCGAATTGTTATTCCCCGCTTATGGCTGGATCCATGGCTTGTAAGGAGGTGCTATCTTGGATCAAGGACCGTGGGATCACTGCTATAAGGTTGCACACTGATTGCTCTAGTCTTCAGAGTCTGTTAAGTTCGGATCAAGCCAATATTTTTTCTTATGTCGCCTTTTCTATTAATGCTTCTAGATCTATTATGTCATCTTTTAATTCTTGTTCTATTAGTTTAGTCTCTAGAACAACCAATCGGGCTGCTCATACTCTTGCTACTGCGGCCTTTTCACAGGCTACCACGCTGTTTTGGGATTCTATCCCACCTGACAATATCTCAGCTTTACTATAATATACCATACTGCAGTTGGTTTTCAAAAAAAATATTATTCAAAAGTAAGTAACACACTCTATTACTTTTATTAAATTAAATAACTTAGTAGTTACAACAAAATATATATATATATATATATATATATATGCATTTCTTTAATTTATAATTCGATGTCTACTAAAAAAATATCAAAGTTATACTAAAAAATAATGTTATATATTTATTTACCAAGTACGAGTATTACGTTAATTAATAACATGGAAAAAAAAAACAGTTTGAAGCAATCATAATAACCACTTATGGAGAATTTGTTGACAAAGAACACATTCAAATAACCCAATAAATTGATTTAAAACTCATTATTGAAAATGTCAATGTAGGGCAATAGAACATTGTGACACACTTGATGCATTGAAAAGATGTTGAGACTTCAACATTGTTGGAATCAATCTTTCAAATTCAAAAAAAAAAAAAAGAAATTTGAAAAATAGCTACCGTTGCAGCATTCATTAATCTTGTATGTAAAATACTTAGGGTGTGTTTGGTTCGCACATGGGAATCGGAATCGGAATGAGTATCAAATACTTGGTAAGGATAATGGGTTTTGATGAAAGTATTTAGCATGTTTGGTAGTTGGGTGGAATGAGAATGATTATTAATAGTTGGGGAAGAAATGAGGAAATGAAATGAAACCCTTATTTAATAAGGGTATGTGTTTTCTCATTAATGGGGTATTCCAAACCCATAATAGAGTTCTCAAAACCTATCAATTAAACACTAGCAATCACTTTCATACTCATTCCCAATGCCTAAACCCCCCAACCAAACACACCCTTATTGTGCATTTTTTAAATATATTAATATATTAGAACTAATATAAATTTACAATTCATTTCATTTTCTACAATCAACTTCTTTGGATTAAAGACAAAATCAACATCGATTTTGACAACAAAAATAATTGGTATATAGGATGTACGTAGCCACTGTTTCAAAATGTTTATGCACAAAGTGACAAACTATTTAACTGCATGCATTTTGATGAAAAGACGGCAATGGGTACTCCAAGATTAGCATCAAATCAATAAAAAAAATTACAAAAACACACACACACACACACACACAAATCAAGTACTATACCCATTCATACTAATTCCAAAAATATAAACTTAAAAATAAACGTGTGCAAAATAGATGTAGAAATTGTTGATGAAACTAGGCATATTGCAACATCAGTATTCGAACTACCTACAAAGCTATTGTTTTTACTATCAAGTAAACAAGTTATGAAACTATAACAAAATGTACTACTCATTAACCTTCTACAAATATAATAAATATTAATATTTTGTTCAATACTTTCACATGAGAATGTACAACGCACATCTCACAACACATGAAACATGTACGGGAAAAACTACTCCGATATAATCTTGCATTGATATAGTTTAAAGTATTTATTTAAAAATAAACATTGGGCATTATCCCAATCGCGCAATGCGCATGAAAAACTAGTATATATACTAATAAGTACAACGTCTTGCCAAAGATTTTATATTCAAGCGGTATGAAGTGATTCTCCGAAGTGGGATGTCATGAGTTTTGAGTTTCACTAAGTTGGGAAAGTATATATGGAACTGTCAACTTTTATTTCATTTAATAGCAAACTTAGCATGGTCATCATAGGTCAAATTGTGGTTTAGTTGAATTGTCTAATTAGATGTAATTGTTATAATAATTTAATGGTACTCCGTATTAAATTACTAAATTTTAAAACATTGAATATAATTATAAGAAATTTCTTAACTGTCAATCAGCATTGGTGCCTTGCACTTTGTATAACTTGAAAGTGGATGAAAAATATTTTGACCTTATACTAAGTATTGTCCTCATAATACCTTGTACAACCTAATTAAACAATATTTCAAAACTATTTGACTTATACCCAATACAAACAGCACCGTATCGATGCCAATCGACACCACGAACTATCAATAATTATATATAGAGTTAATTTTAGAAAGAAAAATATTTGATGTACTCCCAAAAACATATATACTCCCAACTTTTACGTCTACTTGTGTTCAAATTTGATTGGAGGGAGAAAAGAAGTGATGGATAGACATCATGACTCTCTATTAAATTTAACAATCAAAGCATGTCAAATCATCTTCACCAAACAAAAAAAAAAAAAAAACATATCAAATCATAGGGAGTAGAAAATAAGAGTTTGAATTGGAAGTAATATGTATATACTCTTTAAAAAAAATAAAAAAAAATAAATAAAAAAAAAGCATATCAAATTCTTGTTCTTTTAGAGTTAGTTGTATTCAAAAAGAAAAAAAAAATCTTGTTCCAAATTCAGCTTTTCAGTAAGGAATATGTTTAGGAGATATCAACATGAGGGCAAAAGTGTAAAATCCATATTTTCATGTCTTTCTTCTCCATTAATTGCNATACTTTCAATACTTAAATAATATACTTTATGTATATTAAAAATATACTTTTTATTTATGATCCCTACAACTGTGTAGACCATGGAATGGTCCATGGAATAATGATTGCCCGCACAAAGACCTACTTGATCAAGCTATATTATTCTATAGGGATAGGGATATATGATTGGGAATGCCGATTTTAGAAATACTATTCTATTTTGAATTCACTAATTAAATGCGTTTTTATGGTTTTATTCTTGAACAGTTTCTAAATCCATCCATATCTTCCATATGTGATATGTGTATGTGCATGCACTGGGAGAAATTAAACTCGCATACACCAGCCGGCCAACATTTCTGACCAATCTTAAAAATGGTTGAAAATTAGGGTATTTTTAAAGTTTTGAACTTAAGTTAATGGTGACTGAAAATATGATTGGAAATTCTGTCCAAAGTAGTTGTGTTGGTAAATATTCATTACATCAAGTGTTTTTTTGGATTACGATTATGGTCAGAAGCACTTTTACCAACTGAAAATCGCCTTTTACCGACCAAAATATATTGATTGGAATCCATGAAACTTCAATAATCTGTGATGGTTTGATTATTCCACTTAGTTTCCATCTTTAAGCATGCCTACTCTTACGTGTTTGAGCAAATACTACGGATAGACCGGTTAGATTGTAGTCTTCGAAAAATAAAAAGAAAAGAACTATGTCTACTCTTTTTATGATCGTGTGTGCATGTGTATATATGTATGCATGTGCACATGGCTCAATCTCTACTTCTTCAGTTCTTCATCTTGTGAAATTTGTTCATACTTAATTACCTACACCGTACCCTAGATTGATAAATATATTTTAGTATTCAACTCATCTATATATAGAAATTTTATTGTGTCGTTTTTTTTTTAGGTGCGTCCGCCTCCGCTCAAAGCAGGAATTATCTAATACTTCTGGATTTGGCTCCGCCCAGTGGCGGAGCCAGGAATTTTCTCCAGTGGGGGCGAACTGACGAAAGATTAAAATTAACGAGAAATTTTGAAAAAAAAAATTTTAGATACCAAGTCATAAATGTTGTTAACTAGTGATGAAAAATCAAAATACATCAAGATAAAAAAATATTTAAAACAAAATATAAAATATAAATAATTTGATTAAAAAAATACAATTGAAAGTTTTTTTTTTTTAATACTATTGATTCCGTTACAATGTAGTATCTGTTCATAGCTACTTTTTCAATCAAACTCACCCCTCCCACGTAGGAGTGCAACTAGGTGTCACTAGCCCACAAGGTCTTTGGCCAATTGAAAGCTTTATATATAATCACAAATCCCACAAATAAAAAATAAAATTAAAATCTAAACCAGGTGCTGTAGCCTCTGGGGTTCGAACACTACCCTTTCATCATTGTATACAAAGCCTTACCATCTAAACTACCTTAACCTTTGTTAAACTGTTAGTATAATTAATATATATACATTATATGGAGTGGGTCAGTGGGGGCAGCTGCCCCCACTGCCCCCATTGTGGCTCCGCCACTGGTGAGAACTACCTTGTGCTAAGATCGTTCCATTAAAAATATGGGCCTTTTTTAATAGTTTAATTTGAACCTTCATTATTTTTTTTTCAAGATGTAATTTAAATATAATAGAGTAAATCGAGAAACACAAAGATAATAATAGAGAGACAAGAACATAGGGGAATAGAGGTTTTTTTAACATTTAGATTTCGTTATAATGATACAAAGAGATATCTATTTATAAAGGTAAGGAACATAATTGAAAAATACCTATGAAATATAAAGATAGAAGTCTAGAAGATGTAGAAATTCTAATTGAGTCCAAATCTATATAGACTTTAAGTTATTGTATTCTATGACAAAAAAAAAAACAATAATACTGATAATTTTTTTGTCTAAATATAATGCATAAAAATTCAACAAAGACAAAATACATTTCAAAAATTAATTTAAAAGTGACATTTTCATGCATATTTATATACAAATTTATGCACATAAATTTCAATGTCAATTCCTTCTAAAATCCTATTTTCATTTACAATTAAGACCAATCGATATATTCTAAAAAATATTTATCAAATATAAAAATATTAAATTATATATGAAATATTTTTTTAAACAATTGGGGGATCTATGCCGTTGCCTTGCCTTGTGCAACCCGTAATGCTAGATTGTGCAACTACTACTAACTGATTGTGTAACTTGTAATGATTGATTATGCACTTGAAAAACGACTATGAAAATACTCTATAAAATATTTTCTAAAAAAAATATCGTGATAATTTAGTAATTAATTTAAATTTACAATTGTGAAATTTATAATGCCTGGTTATGAGTCCACTGCTAATGACTTGTTCAATTCGCACATTCACACACGAAGCTTACTTCTCACGTAATCTTATATATAATTCATACAAGCTTTTGAGTTTTTGTTCTCATGGAGTAATTTTTATATTTGATCAATCTTGACTTGAACTTGACTACCCACTAAATTGTACGGTCACCATCATATTTTAAAGAAAATCTCTTTTTTTTTTACGCTACATTTTGTCCAATCACTTCAATAACACTATTCTAATCCCAAGTCAAGCAATTATGACTAAAATAGTAAGTTTTTATTGCCCAATAATGGAGATAGGTGGAATGTGATTTTCATATTTTAAAGGTCACGAGTTTGATATTTACTACTCTTTTGGTTGAGTTCATTGCACATATTTTTCTAGTGCGATTTATTCCTCCTGTATTGTTTACAGATTATTATACAGTAATGAGTCCCGATACATACCTTTAAGTAGTAGATACGAATTTTCATCGTGACAAAAAAATAGTAAGCTTTTATCTACAAAGTTTCAATCAAATTAAAAGACAACATCATAAACTTTATCTTAATCAATATCATAAACTTTATCTTAATCACATTAACCATATAAAGTAATAACAAACAACCAATCCTAGCCCCACAACAAATCCCATCATCTCAATTCTCAAACAAGTTTTATGGTTTACACAATATGAGATGCAGTGGTGATGATCAACTAGCGAACAGCAGCAACGTAACGCAGCAGAAAATATTGCTGCTGGTTAGAATTGATCTAAACATTATTTAATTAATATAATTTTATATAATTGTATGTTTATTGATTATTAATATGTGTATTTGTGTTAAGTTGAATTTTTTATTATATTTTCTTTATGCATAATATATTTTATTTTTGTGGCAATCAATATATATATATTTACATTGCATTAATTTATTTATGATTTATAAACATATATTTTTGTAAGAAATTTATAAATAATATATTAATAGAAGTTATGAAATGTTTGTAAGGGGGTATTCAATTTAGAATTTTAATGAATTTTGTAGACTTTTTAATATGAAAAGTCTTTTAAAAGTTTATAAATGTTTGTCCTACGGATATTTATAGACTCTTACAAAATTGATGAAAGTTTAAAAGATTCTAAAAATGTCTACAAGAACTCTACAAAAGTCAATTAAAATCTATTAGTTTAAAAGTCGTTGAAAGTCTTTAAAAGTCTTGATTGAATACACCCCCTTAGAATCATAATTTTATTAAAAAAAATAAGATTATTATAACGTTTGAATCCGTCAATATTAACTTAAAACAAAAAAAGAATTGATTTAAACTTGCAACAACTTTTAAAAAAATAAAATTTATAAATTGTAAACCTGAAGTTGCGTTACTTCTATTAGGACTCTATGTATTTGAGTTAGTTTACAACTCCCTTTCCCTGTCTATCTGCGACTCTCCCGTCTATATATATCTCTCCCATTATACATTTGTAATTAAGTTCTATTAATACAAACCTACAGTTCTCATCTAGTATCAATTAGCTAGGGATTTCTTTCCCATGGCCGACGAATCTGTTAACTCTTCTGAGCGGATCGTCTCTAGTGTTGCCCCCTCTTCGGTCTCTTCATCCGTAAGCTCGTTGTCTACCGTGCATCACTTTGTTAGTATGAAACTAACATACAAAAATTATCTTTTTAGCCGCGCTCAGGTGGTGCCCTTAATGACTAATAAAATCTTTGTCTGCAGGCATGCCAGATTTGATGAGGAGAATTTTCCCTTTGCTACTAAACCCAATTTGCAGGTTGCTCCTGAACACTTGGTTAAGCATTGGGCTGAATCTGTTATTTCTCCTGTTGCTCCTGCCACTTCATCCTCGTGTGTACCACCTGCTACCACTACACGGCAACGTGGG
>CM008339.1:19607540-19621281 GCA_002525835.2 Ipomoea batatas
CGAAGATTAATGTCTACCACACACAATCACCATTGCAGACAATGATTGTACTTGGTACTTACCAAGCTGCTCCAATGATTGTACTTGGTACTTACCAAGCTGCTCCAGTTTGATTCACTCACCCAACAACAAATTTCAGCCTTGAGGATAATCTAGACGACACATTTTGCTTTATAGATCAGATGATTTCATTTTTTTTTTTTTTTTTGTTGTTGAATGACGAAGGAAACACACAGTTATTTGGGGTCAGTTTTTAAATTTTTGTGACCTCGTTTTTATAAATAAATGAGGCCCTACGCCCTTACCAAAAGTATAAGCGCAATATGCAAATTGCAATATAGATTTTTAGAATTTTGTTTCTTACGTTTTTCATAACTTGATTCATGTTTTCTAATGCCGGAAGCCATAATATGCAAATATGCAATTCAACAATTGAAACCAAACAACAATACTCCAACAAGAAGCAAGCACATTACACATGTAAAATTAAAGATTTATTAAAGTGAAAAAAGGATTGAAGCAACCTCATCGGAAAGCCCTTATTCCTTATTGATTTGCTTGGTCTGCTACGGAATTGGGCGAAACCGTCAACAACGCTCCTGCAAAATGTCAGAATCTACGTGGACTAGCAGACAACAGTACTCTGGCAGCGCCAGTCACTACTACAGAAAACACATTTAACGTCACTGAAACAACGTTGATTTTTCAAAAAACCAACGTCAAACAATTATTTTTATTTCTAATTTTTTTAAAAAAGGGATACGATGTTGGTTTTAATAAAAAACCGACGCTAAATAATTTTAAAAAAATTCCGAAAAACATACGATGTCGGCTCAAGAGCGAACCGGCGTCGTATATAATTTTTTTAAAAAATTAATTAATACTATACGATGTCGGTTCTCTTTGGAACCGACGTCGTATAGAATATAAATATTTTTATTTTTTAAAAAATATATCATACGGCATCGATTCCTTTGAACTAGAAGATGTGCTTCGTGAGCTAGAGTTCACTAGTAGAGTATTTGGTAGGATGTAAATAACTGTAACTCAATGGCTCAGCAGATATGGTCAAATGTCAATGAGCACAAGGGACCTGTTCACTTTAGACATAATACTCAAACTGTCGCCTGCTAACAGTTGCGAACCTTGATCTCTTATCTCAAATACTACTTATTGAACCAATGAATTAAACCCGTGTGTATCGAATGGTTTCACTCTTGATTGGATGGGAATATGGGATGCATTCTCTAATTGTGGCAACACAAAGATGAGGACAAGAAAATTCACAGTTTACTAGATACTCGTAATTTTAGAAATGACCAGTTAGTTTTAGTCTCTAAGGCATTGGTTCGTGACATTTTTGTTGTCTCTCACCATGTGTTATGTATCCAATAATGTCCAAGCCCAAGGATAGTATACTGGACAACCATGACACACATCTTTTGCTTGAAAATATTAAAGTCCAAACACAAATATTCATGGCGATTTTAGGGGTGATACTTCAACTAATTTAGTTAATTTCGAATCAAATTAATTAAAACTGAATTTTCATTTTAGTAACTGATTCACTGAATTGAAATATAATTTATCAAAATAATCAAATTCAATTATATTTCAGTTAATTCGAATAATTGGCTAAACTAACAAAAAAATTATGATATGTAATACATTTTTTATTAATATTAAATTTGATTCATTCAAATTTCAAAATTTTCAATGGAATTTAACCATTGGTCGATTTTTTTTTTTAAATCTAAAATTGTTATCGAAACCTACTTAATCCGATTAGTTTCGTTAACATTTAACTGAAGCTATTTTATTTAATTAACTAGTGTTGGCGTGTTGCCCTGAGCTGTATTCAAATAATATTTTATATTACATTTAATAAATGTTAATGTATATAGAACATTTATTATAATTAATTTAAGGCGTCTTTGAAAACTCGAAAAATGACTTTCAAAAGTTATTTTTCAGATTTTTGTGTTTGGCAATTAAAAAAATAAAGTCAAAATAAAATATTCATTTTCGTCACTGAAAAAATTTCAATTTGACGAAAAATATCTACTTAAATTTTTTATTTTGCAAAACATTTTTCAGGTTCTTTATTCTCCCATTTATCTTATCTCTCATCACTCTTCAAGTTAGTTTCTGGATTATTATTACAACGACCTCCACCACCACACCACCATTACTATCATGCNCAACTAGGCCATACTTCCATTAATGCCTCATTAATTGCTCAATCCCACTTAGATTTTCTTGCCACATGTCAACACCCCATGAAATCCTTACAAGATCTCAAATCTAATTGGCCAGTTTATGCTTAAATCAGATGAATGTTCGGAGGATTATAACTTAATTCGGGAAAATTCTAATACCAAAATTATCGTAAAAATATTCCCGTCGCAAATCACCAATTTTGGAAATTTTCCGGTAATCCGCTAAATCTAGGTTCAGAGTCCGTAACAATTTATCCCTTACAGTCCATCTAAAAATTTTCTCGAACTAACTAGAAATTCAGGCTTAATCGTATGATACCTAATAATCCAAATTCTAGAAAATTCGAACTGAATCTATATCCTTAAAATTTTCTCGGTTCGTGACCGGTACGTTGTTTGCAGCTTATCGATAACTAATCCAAAATTATTTCGAGCACCGAACGGCCTTTTCTTAAAATGTCCTAGCCAAAAAATTTATATCGCTATTCTCGAATCTTACCTTGTCGAAAAAACCGAGGGGTTACAACTTTACATTCATTTGCAAATTTTGAGAAGACAATCTATTTTCAAGCATTGATTTGGATTCTACTTTGTTCTTGATTAGGTAATCTACACATTTCTACTTTCAATATTGTTTAAATCTTAGATCTCTATTTCAATTTCAATTTGTGATTTTAGGTTTTTGTTATTTCAATTTCTATGATGAGTAGGTAGATCTCCAATAGGGATTGAATTGTGAAATATCATGATGCTAAGTGTAGATCTCTAATTCCTAATGTGGAGATTGGTTTGTGTGGATTGGATTGATTGTTCTGGTTCATAACTTGTGAATTGCATGTATTCTATGAGTATTGGCCAACTCTTGAATAATCTAAGGTGATAAGCTAGGCAAGATATTGCTAGCCTTATTGCAAGCTCCAATCAACTATGATTCCCTAATCTAGTATGAATAGGTAAGTGATGTAGGCCATGTGTTTGTGAAAATGCCTCTATGCCTCTAGGTTGCCTACAAGTATTCCTAAACTAGAAAGTTCCTAGTAGACCAAATGGGGAAAGGTAATAGCTCATCACCCTAGAACAACCAACAACGGAAGCCAATTCTCCCGGGCCTAAGTCACACGAGGAAGCATCATGATTGCTCACAATTCGTTCCCTAGTTTTCATTAATTGATTTCATTCATTTAATTGCTTTGATTGTATTTGCAAACTCGAAACAACGACATCTATGCTTTTGTGTGTCCGTGGCGTTACATTTCGCCCCTACACTATGATCACCTTAAACTAATAACTAAGCAATACTTCCATTTTGACCTCCTCGTGAGACGATAACGCTCGGAGGCAACCCCACACACACAAATCTTTTGGGAAGGGTACGCAAAACCATCTTCGTCAATATATATGGTCCAATTTAGGGAATATGTATGAGACCTAGTCACTCTTTTTATGAAATAGATTTATTTGGCAAATATGTTTGATATCTTTCTAAACTTCCAGTTCAGTCTAATTGGTACGTGGATTTAATTTTTAAAGATCATTTCATTCCATGAAATTTCATTGCATTCCATTTTATTTTGATCATATCTCCCCCTAATGCTGTGAATCGATCTTCATGCAGTCAGCGCATCCATTGTGTCTCTCTGAGGGGCAATATTTGAGACAACAGATGGAGGTGTAGAGGTGTATGATGGTGGAGATGTAGTAGATTGGACTGCATTCATAAGGATAGAATCGCAGATTTGGAAAATGTTCGTTCGAAAACCACGTATTAGGTGTAAGGGGGAATAAGGCTAAATTTGTGTATAGTTGATTTAGAATCAATCACTAACTTAAAATCCTAAAAGCTTTGAATCAGTTAAATTGTGTCTTAGAAAGGACCAGATATATATATTTGTTAGTCAAAACTATCCTTTAGGGATTTCTTATAATGTATTGAGGCCCTTTTTAGAAAAGTGTTCATTTTTCAAGCCATGGTTCATATGGTGGCGAGAAGGAAAAAAAAAAAAAAAACAAGACTTTTTAGTTGTCAAGGCCACATTGCTTGTGGACTTCTCAATAGCCGTGTCTTCATGTGACATAGGATTGAGATAAATCTTAATATTAAGAATCCACATTAAATAATTGCCCTGATCGAGTGCAAGCAGTGTTGAAAAATTTCCGCCTAGGCGCCGATTAATCCCTGCCTAGGCGCTAGCTAGGCGCCGGTCGACCGCCTAGCGTATCACCTTAAATGGTGGTCTACGCGGCTAGCCGGCTAGGCGACCGCCTAAGCTCCGCCTAGGCCGCCTAAGCACCACCTAGGCCGCTTAGGCGTTGACCGCCTAGGCCTCCTAGGCGCCGACTAGACCTCCTAGGCACCGACTAGTCGGCCGATGAACTATTGTTCTTTTTTTTTTTAATGGTTTATTTCATTCAAAATAACATCGTTTTTGACAAAATAACTCTAAATTGTACAAACTCTAGATACTTTTTAGGTTAATATTTAATATTTTAGTATTAACTATTAAAATATTATATACTTTAGAATTATTAGTCTTTAAAAAATTAAGAATACTTAAAAAAAACTTTTAAATAATAAAAAATAAAATAAAAAATTAAATACACGGGTGCCTAGGTACCGATTAATCGCTTAGGCGTCCTAAGCGCTAGGCGCTCCCCGAGAGCTTTNGGGGTTAGATGCCCTAAAATGGTGGGTTGATGTGTTTAATTGTACTTTTAAAAAGTTCATGAGCCTAATTGACTTTTTGTGAAAAGTTTAGGGGCTAATTTGACCCTTTCCATATATATATATATATATATATATATATATATATATATATATAAATTAATGAATGTAAAACACAAGTATTATTACAGTACCAAGATCTTACAGTACTCTTGCGGTTTACATTCATGAAAATATATTAGATATGTGATTCTGGTCATTTCTATAACATTTTATTTTATATATTAAAATAAATAAATAAATAAATAAAAGCCCGCGGGCCAGCCTGCGAGACCCGTCAACCCGTACGGGGCGGGCTAGGGTTGCATAAATCCTAGCCTGAAACCTCTGATGCAGAATCTATTGCTGACAGTCAGGACGATGAGTCCTCCAAAAGCTTCTAAAAAACTTGGGTTGTTTTTTCCTACTTGGTCCTGCTATAGAATCTTGTGGCTACAGATTCACAAGTTCTTGGCAATAGGGGGAGTAGGAACAACCTTCTAATCATCGGTTACCGGTTACTTGGGCATTTCTTTTTGATTACTGATCGAGTTACTATTCTCATTGACCCTCTTCTGCTATATGATGATAGTCACTATCTTTTGTAATAGGGTCTCTTGTTAGTTTTTACTATTGTATTTCTTGTTGGATAATATGATCATCCTTGAACTTTGTTTTGCTAGTATCCATGTATCGTTTGCTTTATAAAACCAAGTGTTTTTTACTATCTCTGATGATTTAGGAAGATTGTAATGTATTGCCAAGAAACTCGTTACAAAGGGGGAGATTGTTAATAAAATTACAATGAAAGAAAAATTCTTTTCTCCTCTTTTTTTTGTAACAAGTTTCTAGGTCAATTATTTTAGATCAGCAGATAGTTCGGAATAACGCTTGGTTGTCTTTGTACTTTATCTTTTATAGTTCAGCAGAAGGTTCAGAAGAATTCGCAGACGACTGGCTGAGCAGAATATGACAAGAAGTACAACAAATTCAGTTATGAGATATAACTGTCTTCATCATCATATATAAGGGACAGAATTCTCAGAAGAGAGAGAGTCGATCTGATTGAAGTATTCAAGAGTCAAATGGAGATGAGCCTCTCTTAATGAAGTTAAATCGATATCTTGACAAAGCCTACCTTTGATTCAAGATAGGTTTCATTATGATGAACCGGGCATGCAACCACTCTGAATGTCAGTTTGGCTAAGGTTGAGGGGGAGCCTCAGCTCAAGAAGATCGGGAGATCTAAGTGATACGCAACTCTTCAAGGCTGGACGCTAGATTGGTGATTGATGGTTTCTAGTGTTGCCGTGTGTTTCATTACTGTAAACTGTTGAAATTTCAGATTGATCAATGAAGAGTTGGGCGTTCAGAGTGATGCAGGCGCTGGGCAGAGGTCAGAGGCGGCTAGAGGTTTTAGGGTTGGGCGACTGAAGAAGAGGATTACAATGTTTTAAAAAACAAGCAGCAACTTAAACATGGAGTACTATTTTTTCATTTAGAGACGGATTCAAATTTCCGTCGCCAAGTTTTATTTAAAAAATTCACGCTTTCCGTATAAAAATGATAAAATAAACCCGCTCGTAAAATTAGCGACGGATCTTTAAATCCGTCACTAAATCTAGCGACGTATCTTCAAATCCGTAGCTAGTATTATATACATTATATATTTTCGTATTTTAACATTAGCGACGGATTCTATATTCGTCGCTAGCTAGCAACGGAAAATAACATCCGTCGCTACATTGTAAAAAAATGAAGCCACGTTATAAAACGTAGCGACGAATGTCTATTTCCGTCGCTAATCCGTCGCTAATTTGCTCAATTTTTTTGCGCGAAAATTTCCCGCTCATATTAGCTACGTATTTAACGACAAAACTCTTTCGTCGCAAAGTTCCGTCACAAATCCGTCGCTAATCCGTCGCTAACACTCGATTTTTTGGAAAAAAATAAATCTGTCGCTAAATCCGTCGTTATTTTTACATTTTTTTGTAGTGATAGAAATACTTGGAATAGTTCAAATATGATATACAATAAATTTGGCTTGCATGCGGACGTGAGAGATAACAAATAATAGCAAACCCAGATAGAAGTGAATAGTGATGAATGGTGACGAAATAGTAACCGGGTTTAGTGAAAAATTATCCTGCAAATTAGAGTGTGTGCGTCAGCAAGAATATTATGTGTGCAGAGAAAAATATATAAGTAAATGAGAGAGAGATTTTTAAATGGTTCAGCCAAACCCAGCCTACGTCCACTCTACTCCTTTCACTCCAAGGAGGAATCCACTATCTTCAATCACCCAGATACAATAGTGAACACCAAGTGCCAACCCAGCACCTCTATCTACACCTAGTAGATATTGAGTGTCTTGCACAAAGCAACACTCCACCAACAAGTATCTCGCACAACGCTATACTCCTACACCAACGAGTGTTTCGCACAAAGCTACACTCCCCAGGATTTTCACAAGCACCTCTTGTTACTCAGCCCTCAACCTACACTTAGTAGAAATTCGTCTACAAGAAAATATAATTTTCTTTTCTCTCCAACTCTTTGAGACTTTTCAGACTTAGTCTCTTTTCTAGATATGTCTATGAAGAATTATGGACTTGAAGGTTTTCTTTCTTTGTTGCTCTCAGATATTTTTGTAGGTTTCTTACTCTGTATTTTCCTTCTACTATTTTCGTATCTCAGCTCTCTTCACACCCTTTTTTTTCGTTTCTCCACACTTGTTCTTCAAGTCTTCATACCTTTTATAGAAAATCAAATATGTCCGTTGGAGTGTGATAATTTGATTTTTATTCTCAGTAATGTTGAAAAAGACGCTAGGTGCCCAGGGGGCGCCTAGGCGCCGGTTTAATTTTTTTTTTAATTAAATTATGGAAAGCAAAGGCAAAAAGTCAATGTTCTCAAAAAGTAAAAAGCAAAAGTTGGCCTTCCCACGTGAATGTGATACCATTTCCAACCTTTCTCAATTTTCTAGACCATTTCGTCTCTGTCTCTCACATCTCTCTCAATCAGGATTCATATAATATATTATACCAAAGTCTCATCTCTCAACATTTCTCAACTCTGCCAGACTACCATATTGATGGTACGCAACCTCTTGAAGAGTGAAGATAGAACTAATGCGTCAACAGAGCGCTGCAACTGCCGGCGGGGGAGGAAGTCTTGTGCGCCAACAGAGCACTACAACCGCTGACGGTGTAGTAGATGAGGACGATAACGGCTTTGTAGAAGGACCATTTATTCAGCTCATCCTTATCAAACAACGCAGCAGACGGCGATTCAACATAGTCCTTCACTATTACTGTCCATCTACTCTGATCCCTGAATTCTTCTTCATTCGAAAAAAAAAAGGGAGGGGGAGGTTGACCGGCTGAGACAGGGCGGCCGGCTAGGCGGACTAGGCACCGCCTAGGGCGCCCGGCCGCGGAGGAGGCCAATTCTGGCCTTCCTCGATGCGGTCGGGCACTGCCTAGCGCCTAGGCGCCGATTAATGAGTAGTATATTTTATTTTTGTTTCATAACTTGTTTACTTCATAGTAACAATAATAATTTTGCAGATAGTCTGAATACTGGTGCTGCAATATGTTCAATTTCATCAACAATTTCTACATTCATTTTGCACATGTTTATTTTGAAGTTCGTATTTTTGGAATTAGTATAAATGAGTGTAGTACTTGACTTGTGTGTGTGTGTGTGTGAATGTTTTTTTTTTTTGTAATTTTTTGTTGTTTTGATAGTAATGTTAGAGGACCCATTGGTGCATTTTCATCACAATGCATGCAGTTAAATAGTTTGCCACTTTGTGCATAAACAATTTTAAACAGTGGCTACATCATATATACCAATTATTTTTGCTGTCAAGATTGATGTTGATTTTGTCTTTAATCCAAGCATGTTCATTGTATAAAATATATGAATTGTTTAATAATGATTTTTAAATCAATCTATTAGGTTATTTGAATGTTTTCTTTGTCAACAAATCCTTTCTAAGTAGTTAGTATGATTGTCTTCAAACTTCTTTTTAAATTTTTTTTCATGTTAGTAGCATAATACTTGGTAAATAAATATATAACATTATTTTGTAGCATAACTTTGATATTTAATTACAATATAATGTAAAAAGAAAACAATGAACAATGTAGTGAATATAATTAATTAATAAATTTGAAGGTAAGAAATCTTTGCATTGTAGAAAATATAGACAATATAACTAATGAAATTATATTTCTTTTAAAATTTTTTGATAATGAATTTTTTTTTTGAATAAAGACATTGTAGACATCGAATTATAAATTAAAGAAATGCATATGTATTATTCTTTTTGTTGTAATTGTTAATTTATTTAATTTAATAAGAATAATAGATTGTGGTACTTACTTTTAAATAATATACTCTAACATATTCGTAGTATATGTTAAACAATAATTATGTGAACTTTGATTGGGATGAGCTGAGGTTCGAACCTAAGACATTTATGGTGAATGCATGTGCATAGTAACAAGAGTAGAAAAGATTACGGAAGTTATAACGGTACGGGTATATTTGTCCAAAATATTATATAGTACAACTTTTATAGCATAATTTTTTTGAAAACATTAACGTGTATATACTCCGTATATATTATTATAGGGTCACACTTGTGTTAGACCGTCTCACGGATCCTTATTCGTGAGACGGGTTGGGTCGGGTCAAAGCACTATGAAAATGTCATACTTATATGTGCAAATATCATACTTATATGCTCAAATGTAACACTAATCAACATACAATTTTTGTTACTTATAAGAGAAAAAGTAATGCATTTTTCATAATAAGTAATGTTGACAAATGTCCCTTACTTATAAGGGCAAATATAATACTTTTGAGGAAAAAAGTAATACTTTTAAATTAAAATGTAAAAGTATTGTATTTTCACTTAAAAGTATTATATTTACTCTTATAAGTAACAAAAATTTTATTCCTAATTAGTATTACATTTGAGCATATAAGTATGACATTTGTGCATTTAAGTGTTACAATTGCATATTGACCCGACCCGTCTCATGGTGAGACGATCTCACACAAGTTTTTGCCATTATTATATTATTATTATTGAAGAAGATAAGAAAATATATGGTGAATGCATGTGCATAGTAACAATAGTGGAAAAGATAACGGAAGTTATAACGATAGGGTATGTTTGTCCAAAATATTATATAGTACAACTTTTATAGCATAATGTATAAAAAATCTTAACGAAAAAAAATGAACATATATGAAGGGTATAACATTCATTCACACTTATTACGTTTTTATATATGTTCAACAAACCCATTTATATTTTAAAAAGTTGACTAAAATTTCTATAATGTGTAAAATTTGAAGTTTTGAAAGGGGAAATAACTTTTTTAGTCATTGCATTATAACACAATAGTTGGTCCAATCTTGGAATTATTCTCAAAATCACTCTTCGTCCTTCAATTATTACTAAGGTGGTTCTTTCCACCAAGGTTGAATGAAATTATTAAGAAATTTTATTTTATAAAGTTTAAATAAGAAGAATAGATTTGTAATTTTGCAATCTTCACTTCTTAATTCCGTATTCTATCGAACAAAAAGAAAATCATCATTCCAAATTTAAGACAAAATTAAAGCCATTAGTTAGGTTTGATTTGTAATTGGTTATCATAGGTGGTGCATTTTATTTTGGTGTTACTATTTACGAAATTAAAATTGGTATTTTGTATAAGTTTGAAATTTTGTTTTGTTTTTGTTTTTTGTTTTTTTTTTCTTTTTCTTTTAGGGTGATCTATAAACACAATTCCAACTATGTTAAGCATGCTCATGTTGTATTTTAGAAATACATTTGACTAAAATCTAGGCAATGGTCAAGCACTACATATCTACCTCATCATCATTTTATCATCATCTTAATAAGAGCCAATAATGTTAGGGTTCTAACGGGAAGAAAAAAAATGTTGGTGTAATTATTTACTTAAACGAATGGTTCATATTTTTTTTTTATTTTAGTAATCTTTTATGATTTTCCGATCCTTCTGTACCATCTATTATATTATTTTCTTCCCTTAAATAACTCCACATTCTGTTAACTTTTAACTTTAATAACGGAATATTCCGTTAACTTTTCACTTACCCATTAATTTCTATAAGAAATGTCTTAGGTTCGAATCTCATCCTAATTAGAGTTAGTATAATTGTTAAACATATACTAAGAATATGTTAGAGTATATTATTGAAAATTAAGTACTCATTCTATTACTCTTATAGTCTTATTAAATTAAATAAATTATTCATTTCTTTAATTTAGATGTTTACAATGAAATAATGTTATATATTTATTTACCAAGTATTCTATTAATAACATAGAAAAAAAAATTTAAAAATAATTTGAAACCAATTATATTAAACTACTTATGGAGGATTTGTTGACAAAGAAGACATTCAAATAACCCAATAAATTGAAGGTAGAAACTACCTGGTAATATTTTTTAGACTACATCACAGTTATTCACTTTAAAGATAAATCGTATTTCTTTATTAATATGATTTAACGTGTATAAAGTTTTATTACCAAAAGTAGTATTTATTTACTATCGTTTTTAGACTAAAGTATTTTGACTATCGTTTTTACAAAATTATAAACATTTATTTTAGTGACAATTATAATTAACCTCTCATATATTATCTTGCATTCATATACTTTGAATTATCGATTTAATCATTTAAATAAACAAATTCAACACTCAATTATATATGCATGAACATCTCCTATATAATCTGTATTGATATACTTTGAAGTACTTATTTAAAAATAAATATTGGACATTATCCTATTTGCGCAACGTTCGTGAAAAAACTAGTAATTAATTAAAAGTTAGATTTTGCTTTTGTTTTGGTTTTTCTTTTCTTTCCATGGTGTGACATATTTTAGTTTATAGATTACACAACATTTTCTTAATATGCTATAAGGAGAATGCATGATGAAACATTTATATTGTTACTAGCTATAACTCTCAAAATATAATTAACCCCCCAAGTTAAGTCGTCCTGTCTTGTTAAAAAGAATAGGACGGAATCTAATTTGTCAAGCCCATATTAATGACAGACTTTTTAACACATCTCGCTTAACTCGCGGGCTTGGCGAGGCAGGCTAACACATTAGCCAACCTAATTAAAATTTTAAAATATAGTAAATTATTTCCACTGCTCCAGACGCCAATAATTATTTCATGGGCCACGTGGTTCACATAGCCAAATAAAAACTATATATTTTTAATATATTATTAAAGGTTTCAACGCAACCGAAAAAGGATCCCCCGTACCAAAAGGATCATGAGAAATAGAAGCTAGCTTTCTTTCAGTTTTGGGTTCACCCCTCCTTTCTATATATATAAAAAATATTATTAAAGGTATGTCCACGCAATAATTTGTGACAAAATATGCTATGGACCCCGGTCCACATTCACAATTTTAGAACTCTATGTTCACAATTTCATAACTCCATGTTCATAATTTCATAACTCCATATTCATAATTTCATAACACTATGCTCACTGTTTCATAACTTCGTATTCACAATTTCATAACTATATGTTTAATAGTATCAAAACTCTATGTTTAACAGTATAACAAATTTTTTGAATATATATAACAAAATTATGACTATAAAGTTCAAAATATATGAATATTGAATAATATAATTTTGTATATTAAAAACTAAAATTGTGAATATAGAGTTCTAAATTTGTAACATAATTTGTGGTCTATAGCATAATTTGCCTTCCGGACCATTCTCCAAATCCCAATCCCCATTTCGGCCCATTAACCCAAAAAACCTAATACCCTTTACGACTTTACCCATTGCCCCTGAAATGCCTAAATCTTAAACTCTAATTTCCCCTTCGCAAATTACAATTGCAATTACAATGTAATAGGGTCAGTTGCATTAAAAAAAAAAAATTACAATTGCAATTTGCAAACGAAGAGTACCGAGAGACGAGAGAGTCGGTCGTCTCCTTCGCAACTCCTCGACGACGGCGTTCCAGTTCCAGTATCCGAACGACGGCACTGTACTCTGTACTCCAGTAGTCCAGTCGGCAGTCTCCAGACTCCAGTACAGAGCTCCAAGTCGTCGGTCAGCATAGCCATTAGCCAGTCAGGCCTTTTAATTTAATTTATTTTGTTTAATAATTGATGATATATGTTAAATACTTGGATTGTTCTAGTGTTAAAACTTTATTATGCATATATCGTATATACTGCCCGTGTATGTGTATCCCATATATATTAAATTATTTGGGGATGCGGCGGGGAGGGGTGTCCCGTCCACGAAAATTTTCCCGGGTATCGGGGATCCATGGCCCAATATTAAGCTACGGTATTAGAATTGAATTGAGGAATATGGTATAATGCACTGGCAGTCAGTGATGAAGACATCAAATTTTTTTGGTTACTGTGTCTTTACTGTGTTTAGAGTTGCCAATTTGGAGGTGTGGGTGCGGCTGATCTGGTTCTTTTACAAATTCTACTGTGTTTATGTGTTATTAGTTTTGATCTAATTATTTTTGTATAATTATGCATCTATGTGTTTTGTTTTTAATTTTTTTTTTCAGGATGGCTGAAATCTCAGAATTTCAATATGCTTATTTCAATTCCAGATCAGCCGTGATTCGGATTAAAATCCCTATGACACTTAATAGTTTCAAACCCGAAGTCAAGCTTGTGTTCTCTAATCCATCTCAATTTCTTCCAACAGCTATGGGACTCTTTAGCCACAATCACATTGTATATATGGTTGGGGGCTATAAGG
>CM008339.1:19689723-19705644 GCA_002525835.2 Ipomoea batatas
CGGTCTCACATGTTAGACATGCTCAGATACGGCCCTGGCTGCAAGACCCGGTAAACCACCGGAGGTTGGAGAAGCCTGGAAAGAAAACCAAGAGAATAGAGTCGAAGATGAAATTTCCCGCCGTATATATACAGAAATTTGACAACCGGACGAGACCAATTTCATTCAACCGGAAGTCAACTCCGTTGAAATAAGAACAACTAACATCACCAACAAATGAAATTAAAATACGACGGAGCATGCAAAATCAATACTGTCCAGAGCAAAAGAGTTCGACGTAAGTGTGGCTTTCTAGAGAAAACCAAGAGAATCCTAATTCTAGAGAGAGACACTCTCTGTAGTCTCTCACCACACTTCTATTACATATCACTATGTTGTACACTCTTACATTTATTACTCACAAACGTCACTTCCAATGTGTTAATTGCACAAATGTGATGTGGTAATTGCGTTCAAGTAGTTATTAAATGTTTGTAATGTAACATTTTGTTACATCAAAGAGTTGCTAATTGTAAGTGTTAATTGTAGAAGTGTTTAGTATTTTCCTATGAAAAATAACAATTTTTTTTCTTGCACACATTAGGCGAGTAAACCCGCTTGGCACACAACCAATTAAACACATCATTTATATTATTAAAAATCAATTGAGAGATAATGAGGCATTTCACAAAGTGTTTATTAACCGGAAATTTTAAAAAAAAATCATGAAGAAATACAAATTGAAGAAATGAAAAAGGAAACATGTTTACGAAAAATCGAAAATAGAGCAGACAAATTTGTGGGATAAAAAGAAAGAGAAAAACAAAGAATTTATTGTGATGATGTTCCTTTTTTTTTTTGCGGTTGATCTTAGGTGAAAGTTTCGTTATGTTTTTTCTTCAAGTGGTTGATCTTCGGTGAAAGTCTTGTTACACAATGAGATAAACAGAGAGAGAACTAGAATTGAAAATTGAGAAGAAAAATGCACGGAAAATTCTCATTCATCTAGTAACTGAACAGTTCATACAACATGTATAATCTTGAAAACTAGGAACAACTAAATCACTAAGGTAATGATTACACATTTAAATTAAGAGTTTATTACCGAAATGGTCCATCGACTATTGCAAAATTACTAATTTGGTCCTCGATAATTTTTCGTGCCCAATTAAGTCATCAACTTTGAAAATTTTAACCATTTTGGTCCTCCGTTCATTTAGGCGTTAGGAGTCTGTTTATTTGAAGAGTATTTAGGGAATTTCGCTTGAGAAGACCCATTTCCGGTGATGGAGAGGCGGCTGTGGTAGCCGAACTTGGGAATACCAGTGCCGGCGAGCTCGCATGCCTGGAGAACCGTCATCTCCTTAACTGGGTAATCATCAACGAACACCTTGATGGTGTCATCCTGGTCCCGATGTGAAACTTAAGCTACTAAAGGAATTTGCTTTGGAGCATGAACTAGAGTGGGATCCAAGTACATCTAAAATTGAATTGTTGAAACCTCATGAAGATCGAGAAGTGGGAAAAAAAATCTAGGGGTAATGAAATAGCATCAAATAAAACAAAAATGTAGTCTGTGGAAGTTTTGCTGGAAAAATCTGTTACTAAGTGTAAATCACCATCTCAAAAGGAAGGCGAAAAGTTCTTGCCATTCACGGTTCCCCCACAGGAATCTTCCATTTCACATTCTTTGGAGTCTCCGGCAATGACAAATCTGCGGTCCAAAATCTACCTGTGAGCGTGAGTATAAAATAGCGGCATGTCAGATGATTTTGGCATTCAGTCATACATTAGAGCAGGAAACGTCTTAGCCTCTTTTGGCAGGAGAAAATCAACAGAGTTTTTCTGTCTGGGAAAATTCTCTGTTGTTTTCTCTGTCTGGTTGTTAAACGCAGCGGCGAGAGAGAGGGGAGAGAAGCGTCACGTCGTCGTTTTGTTTCGTTTCGTTCTATCCCTTCTCCCTCTACCTTTCTTTCTCCTTCTCTTTCCATTTGCTCCATTCAAGACGGCTTAGAAAGGTAATCGTTTTGGAAGAAGTAACAGAAAAGAGGGAGAAATCAAATGGATGTGGTGCGTCGTTTCAAGACCATTGCTTCCAGTCGCTCTTCGGCTTCGTAATTTGTCTTTGTCCATTTCAAAAACCCAAAGGGAATCCAATGTAGATTTGCAGGATGTTTTAGCTCTTGCTTAGGCGGCTGCTTACCCGGTCTTCGTAATCTCCATCGCCGGAAATGGAACTTCTCAAGTAAAATTCCATAAATGCCTTCAAAGTAAACGGACTTCTAATGCTTAAACGAACGGAGGACCAAAATGGTTAAAATTTTCAAAATCGGGGACTTAATTGGGCACAAAAAATTGTCGAGGACTAAATTGGTAATTTTGCAATAGTCAAGGGATCATTTTAGTAATAAACTCTTAAATTAATTATAACACTCATCATTAGACCATTACTTCCTATAAGCATGTCTCGTTAAAAACCTTACTAGAATAACCCTTAAGTATCTTAAGTATCTCATAACTCTCACTATTGTTGTCCAATAAGTATCTTAAGTATCTCATAACTCTCACTATTGCCTTCCAATGCTATCACTATGGTTACTCGTATATCTACTGCATTTGCTAACTGCAAAGGCAATATCCAGCCTAGTACAGCGATCATTAGATACATCAAACTTCCAATAATCCTAGCGTATTGTACTTGAGAAATACACTCTTCGCGGTTTTTGGACAAATGAACGTTTGTATCTAAAGGCGTCCTAGCCACTTGATAATCATCCTTGTTAAACTTTGCAAGGACTTTATCAATATAATGAGATTGTCTTAACACTAAACCATCCAGTCTTTTCACAATTTTAATCCCGATGATCCACCAAACTTATATCCTTCATGTCAAATCTCGAATTTAACATGTTCTTGGTAGATTTGATCATTTGACCGTTACTACCCACGAAGACCACGATGAATGACATAACCGTTTATCGTTGCTTTAACGTAGACACACTAGTCATTTTCGTTTATCTTAAACCCATTGGTTAACATCACATGGTCAAACTTCTTGTGCCACTGTTTAGGTGCTTGTTTTAAACCATATAGTGATTCAACCAATTTACATTTTTTCTCTTGACCCGAAAGAACAAAACCCTTAGGTTGTTCCATTTAAATTTCTTCATCTAACTCGCTATTCAAGAAAGTTGTTTTCACATATATTTGATGAACTTCCAAGTTCCGTAGCGCGACTATGGAAAGTATCATCCAAATGGAATTTATTCTCGCCACATGAGAATGTGTATCGAAGTAATCGTGACCCTCATGTTGCTTGTAACTTTAATTACAAGCCGGCCTTATACTTCTCAATGGAATCATCGTGTTTCATCTTCCATCTAAAGACCCATTTAGATCCCAATGGTTTACTACCTGGAGGAAGATCAATCAACTCCCAAGTGTGATTTTGTAGGATAGAAAACAATTCACTTTTGATAGCATCTTTCCACATTGGTCCTTCCGTAGAAGTCACGACTTCTACATACGTTCGAGGCTCGTTTTCTAACAAACATGCCAGAAAATCCGGTTCATTTTCTAGTAAACAAGTTAAAATATTATGCCCATCACACTTTAACATGTACGTAAGAAAATATGGACCAAAAGATTTTTCAATCATAGCTCGCTTGCTACGTCTAGCTTCGAGCTCGGGCTCTACTTTAGACCCTCCACTTTCATTATCCATAGCCTCATCGAATGTTCGTTTCAACATACTAGGTCCCTCATTAGACCTACATGAAAATAAATCTTTAAAGAACGATGCATTCCTTGATTCAATTATCGTGTTCGTATGTACATCCGTATTATGGGACTCCTATACTAAGAACCGATAAGCACTACTATTATCATTATCAATAAAGATACAGTCCATCATCTTAGGACCTATCTTTATTTTCTTAGGTGTTGGCACTAATACTTTGGCAACACACCCTCACACTTTTAGGTGTTGGTAGGAAGGCTTCCTATCAATCCATAATTCATAATGAGTCTTATCGAGCTTCTTGCAGGGAACCTTATTTGAAAGGTAATTGCTTGTCAAAATTGCCTCACCCCACATACTTTGAAGTAGGCCTAAACTTATTTACAATCGCATTCATCATCGCTTTCAATGTGTGATTTTTTCGTTCGTCAACACCGTTTGATTGAGGTGCATAAGGTGTCGTACGCTCATGTAAATTACCATCACTAGCTTAGAAGTCACCAATAGGTGCTTTGTACTCACCACCTCGATCTCTTCTAACCTTCTTAATTCTCTGATTAAATTTGTTTTCCACTTTATTCTTATAAATAATGAATTTATGAATGGCTTCGTCTCTATTCTTAAGCAAATACACATAGCAATATTGTGTGCTATCGTTGATAAACGTGATAAAATATTTATTACCACTACACATTTGTATTGATCTAAAATCACATACATCGCGATGGATTAACTCAAGTGGTTCCGTTTTCCTTTCAATTGATTTAAAAGAAATTTTCGTTTGTTTTGCCTCAACACAAATCTTACATTTGTACTTATCGTTAATTTGAAATGCAAGAATATGGTCCAAGTTAATTAATCTACGTATAGAATTAAAATTAACATGACCCAATCTACCATGCCACAAACATGAAGACTCAAGCAAGTAGGAATAATTAAATAGTTAATGACATTATTATTAATTATGGTTATTACATCGAACTTAAAAAGCCAATCTAGTACATAACCCTTGCCTAACTATAGACCTGGTAATTCGTGTATACGAGTTTTTTAACGAGTTGACACGATAAAGCTAAACACATACACGACACATTAAGGTTAATGAGTTTAAATTTTTAACATGAACACAAACACAATTTGTTAACAAGTTAAACGGGTTGACACGTTTTGTTAACAAGTTTCGGATCGTGTTGAAACAATATCACAAGAAACCCATTTAAACCTACTAAACCCATTGTGTGTACGATGTGAGTGAATGTGGAGGGTGGTAAAACGAAGAGTCATGAACTCCCCGAGTGTCGTATCTCTCGCGGATGGCAAATTGGAGAATGTACGGATTCCCTATCTTGAATTGTTTGGATAACACTAAGGTCGAACATGTAGATATTGTGGAATTGAAATAGTGAGGGTGCAAAGGGTGATATGACTTGAGGTAAGTAAATGTAAATAAAAGCGGATGGGGGCTAGAGTATCGTGGAGATTGGTTCGAGGCGTAAAGTAGAGCATTGATTTCCATTGAGTCATGATCGAAGGAGCTTGGAACATTGTCCTGAGTGGCGTCACACTTAAGCTCCCAATCCTCAGTCGGTTGGGGAATTTTGTCAAACACTTTGTCTACAAGTTCTTTCCGAATCTCATCTTCTCAGATTGAGAGCGGGAGATGTGGGTAGTGGGCTACATCTCTTTGCGATATCTCGCCAAAGAGACGATCCTACACTCTTGAAGAGATCGGGGCCCTCAATCTAACAAGATCATACAAAACATACACACAATTTCAACATTCCCCAAAGAAATCAAACTCATTCATAGATTAGATCATAAATACCGAATCTCCATTCTACCTAGCCCCTATCCTAGGGATTAGCCCTTCATAGGCTTTAACAACATCATCTCATTCAAATAGAAAAGCATATTTACAAGATCAAGATAAAAAACAAATAACTTTAAGGAAAAGGAAAAAGCAAGAGAGTTCCAAAGAGAAGACAAATTTTAATGAAAGAGTTTACCCAAAGGATCTCAAGGCTATGGAGATCCAAGTTCTCTCCTCCAAGGAGCTCTTCCTCCTCTTCCTAATCCTATCTAACCCTAACCTAAAGTGAGAAGTGAAAAATTTACAAAAGACTCCCTCCTCCTAGCTGAAATGTCCCTTAAATACTAAAACATCGCGCAGGATTCTGGTGTCCGCCCACGCCTGCTCACACGCGTGTGGACTGGCGTGGACGGTTACTAGAATGATTCCACGCCAGCTCACACGCGTGGTGGTGCTCGTGGGCGTGGGTTTCTTTGTTTTTGTCTCTTTTGTTGTTTCCGGTTTGGTCTTTGTGTGCTCCCGTGTGGCTTGATTCTTCCTTTTACTGGTTTATGCTCTCTTTGGTTGATTTCAGCCTTTATTCCTGTGGGAATCCTTCAAAATACTCCACACAAAACTCTTTTGCAATTTGTTTAGTAAAATAGCGTGAAAACACGTAATTGCATTCTTCAAGACTTTGTTTTGGTAAGAAATCAACTTAATTAGTTTTAGATAATTAGGTACTTTTGGCGTCTATCAAAGTTTCCACACTTTAGATTGCTCGTCCACGAGCAAATTATACATTCAAAGCCTTCTCATTTAGATGCCAAAAGTATCTAAGCTAAAGATATGCTCAATGATAAACATTCATTCGAAACACAATCCGCCAGGAGATGTGAAATCCTTCACAATATCTTCAAGGAATGATAAAAATGTGCCATACACTGCTATGAATATTCAAACAAAGCAAAACCCCTGTTGGTCACAAATTGGACAGTTAATTAGTTTTCACGATATCAAGCATGCAGTCCAAAATTTCATTCACCTCTTATTGTGCAAAGGCCTTAAGCTGATCCCCCTAGTGGAAACGATGTACAAAACCTAATCAATCGGCCTCCCTTAACGCCAAAGCCCAACATAAAAGTAAGTGAAAATAGATCCATGGGCCTCTCTCCGCCAGTGGCTTGGGCGGTAACTCATTCTTCTCGCTTCCTAGGGTAACATCATCAAGCGACCCGACTTCACATGGAGCTCCATGCTTTTTCGAAGATAGTGCAATGGGTGCTTGAACCCTAGCGAAGTGGCTTCCCTCAACTCAATTGTCTCATCTCCTAGGGCTATTTTATTGTGAGCAACCGACTCCAGATATAGCATTTATGTATTTTGAAGACTATGGTTGCTCACCACCTAGCGAGATGGCTTTCCTCGTATCTTATCTCGGGGATTGGCATTTTTGCCTTTTCTACTCTTTTCTCCAAACAACCCCTCATGCCTTTTACTTTGGGATAAGAGATATTTCACTCAATGCTCAACAGAAAGCTCTCCTTTTGCCCCATGTTCTATTCTATGATTATTCAATTCCGGGCTTCGCTTAACTTATCTTTCTGAAATTAGGGGTTGCACACTCTACTTCGAGAGATCCTTAACTAAGGTCTTTACAAAATAAGAGGCGAATACCACACAAGCATGCAAATTTTTCAAATTTTAAAGGTCAAGATAGGGGTACTTCCAAGGTTATTCAAAGAGGAAACTTTTTGGCCCAGATTTAACATTCTCCAAAGATAGAGTGAATAACAACACATACTTGTGGCTTGATTATCTTTCAAACAAATGAGATAGAGCTTTGTTTAAGAAATATTTTCATTCTAAGCACAACTCTTTCCACACTTTAGACCAAACATCGTCCCCGATGTTGACTTAGAATATAATAAAACAAAGAAACAACAAAACATGCATTTTTCCACACTTTAAAATGAAAACATGAGGTTCACATAATAAATAGACAAGGGATAAGGGGCAAAGGACCTAGTAAGCATCCCCCGTCATGTTGCCCACAAATTCTTGAATAGCTGACTCTCATGTTCTTACAACGAGATCTGCATGGAATTATAGAATCTACAAAATAGAGAATTTCAACTTGGAGGGTTATTTGATAAAATAAGGTAAAGGTAATACGAAAGCAAGGTAAATATCGGGTTGCCTCCCGATCAGCGCTACGTTTAACGTCTTTAGCCTTACGAGAATGATATGGGGATCTTGTCACTCAACATCCCAGGGTATTAGCCTGCAACACTGGACTATCCCCTGCGCATTTTCCATCCCATAGTATTTCTTGACTTGGTGGCCGTTTACTTTGAAAGTTCCTTTCTCGGGATGCATGATTTCTAACGTTCCATAAGGAAAAACATTTGTAACCATATATGGCACCGTCCATCGCGATTTAAACTTTCCAGGAAATAGTCGCAGTCTGGAATTGAATAACAACACCTTATCTCCTTCAGTGAATTCTTTGTTCTTCCTGATATGCATGTCGTGGTAAAACTTGGATCGTTCCTTGTAAGATCTGGATGTCTCATAGGCAAGCAAACGCCATTCTTCCAATTCGTTCAGCTGAAACATCCTCTCCTGTCCTGCTATGGTTAGATCTTCATTCAATTTTTTAATGGCCCAATATGCCTTATGTTCGATCTCGACCTGGAGATGACATGCTTTGCCATATACCAATCTGTATGGAGTAGTCCCTATTGGCGTCTTATATGCTGTCCGAAAAGCCCATAGCGCGTCGCTAAGCTTGTCAGTCCAATCCTTTCTATGTCGAGCCAATGTCTTTTCCAATATGGCCTTGATATCTCTATTTGCGTTTTCAACATGTCCGGTAGTCTGAGGGTGATACGGGACTCCTCCCCGATGTTGTATGCCTTGCTTTTGAAGTAATCTTCGCATGGGCACATTCCGGAAGTGTGTTCCCCTATCGCTAATTACAATCCGTGGCACTCCAAACCTCGTGAATAATTTCTTTAGAAATCTTGTTACGCTCCTGGCATCATTGTTTTGAAGTGCTTCTGCTTCAACCCACTTTGATACGTAATCCACTGCTAGAAGGATATATTTGAAACCTTTGGAATCCGGAAACGGTCCTGCAAATCTGAGCGTCTCAAAATATTGAGGGCCAATAGAATCTTGCTTCAAGTACTCTTCTTGCAGTTCTATTTGCCGAGTGATGGCCCATTCGGTGGCACTCTCCCAGAATTTCATGTCCTTCAGTCTCTGTTACACAACGTCGAATTATTTGATCAGCACACACTTTGAAGAGATACGGCTCATCCGAGAAATAGAATCGAGATTCTGCTATTAATTTTCTCTTGGCATGTGTATCCAAGAATTCTGGTAATTCTCCCCCGACCAGGTAGTTGGCCAGATCAGCGTACCAAGGTGTGAGGTAGAGACCCATTAATTTTTCCTCCGGAAAATACTAATTCACGTCTCGAGACATATCTTGTCCTTTTTCATTCTCCAACCTTGACAAATGATCTGCGGCACTATTTTCAATTCCTTTACGGTCCACAATAGTCATGTCGAATTCTTGCAATAGCAAAATCCATCTGATCAGTCTTAGCTTTGCTACAGGCTTAGACATGAGAAATCTGATAGCTGCATGATCAGTATGAATGACGACCTTTGACATTAAGAGATATGATCTGAACTTATCTAATGCAAACACTATTGCAAACAGTTCTTTCTCGGTCGTGGTGTAGGCTTGCTGTGGCTTTGTCAACATTCGACTAGCTTAGGCAGTAGGCTGAAATTTCTTGTCATTTTTCTGCCCTAGCACAACTCCAACAGCGAAATTGCTCGCGTCGCACATCAACTCAAAGGGTTGATCCCATTTTGGCCCTACAAGAATTGGAGTATGTACCATGGCATCCTTTAAATTCTGGAATGTTTTCATCGCGTCCTCATTTAATTCAAATATGGTGAGACAGAGAGCTCCCACGCACGGTCACACGAGTGTGACCAGCGTGAAAGCCTCCTACGGATTTAAAACCCTTGTTCGGATCTCCCACGCCATTTTGCTCCCAAAACCTATTTTCTATTCTCTTCTCCACGCAAGGAAGAACCCAAACTCAAGGTTTGAACACATCTTTTACTTTTTACCTTCAAAGAAGATCAAAACTATCAACATCAAGGTAATTTCTCATCTTTTTAACTATTTAACCTTGAATATTCATGAGTTTGGAAGAGCTTAAATGTGAAATTTGTTCTACATTCCCTTGCATGATTTTGAATGTTTTGAATGTTTAAATTGGTTTATAATGCTTCATAGAACTATCCTTTGATGTTTTCTTTCATTATTGATGATTACATTGATGGATTGTTATATATCTTTGAGCTTCAAGTGTGAACACCATTGATGAACAAATGAGTTTGTTAGATTTCTTGTTGAAATTATGAAATTGATGCTTGAATTGATGAATAAACTTGTTGTAGATCTATTATATGCCATCAATTTCACTTTTCACATGCTACATTGCCCAAATTGAATTTTCAATTTCAAACCCTAATTTTGAATTTGGGGAAGAAGATGAAATTGACTTTTTGAAATTCTTGACTTTTGTAGTTGACTTCTTATTTGACTATCAAATTGATATATCTTATGATGAATTTATGCATGTGTGTGATAATGGAATAATATTGTTGATTTTCTTATGCTAGAATTGTCCAAATTATAGGGGAAACTATGGCGAAATTTTCGGAAATTCTTAGCCCTATATGTTTGCAATCCATTATCTTGACAAGGAATTCTACATAATTACAATGGTGACTTATTCAAAACCAATTACCATGACTGTTAATTTCTACAATTTGTAGGATGGGACGCTCAAAGGAAATGGCAAAGAAATCAAAGCACGATCGTGGTGAATCGAGTCGATCGAGGACACGACAACAAGCTACAGCTCAACAGGCTACGCAGCAGCCGGGGTCAAGGTCATTATGACACTTGACACCCATCCAACTTACAACAGTGGATAACTATAAAGGGAAGTAGCTTGCAGTTGGCCGTCATTTCGACGACAACATTTTAAGAGAATTCGGTTGTTTGAACGAAGTAAACGGGCTTCTCAGGCACCCACAACTCTGTTATCTGTTTGAGTGGAGAAGACCCACCTGTGCGCCTGTTACTTATGAATTCTTGGCGACCTTGGAAATTCGAAAGGAGGTCAACAATGCAAGAGAATCCATTTCGTTTACTCTATTCGGCAACCACTACTGTATGTCTGTCAACACTTTGGGTGTTACGCTCGGATTCCATGTGCAGTAAGCGTATCCATGCCATATTTCAGAGACTTTAAGGAGGATTTTGATTCAGACGCAGTTGCTAGGCAATATTGGAGAAGCCTCACCAACAATGCCCCATACAACTCTTCAAACTTGAAGGCAAAACTCATCACCCGCAATGCTCTAAAGGCTATCAGATTAGCCTTTGCTATAAATCTCTCAGGCAGAACCACAAATCGCAACAAGGTATTCAAGCAGGATTTGTTTTACATGTGGTGCATCATGCATGGAGAATGACGTTGGCATCAACATGGGGGTTCAAGCTAGAAAGTGGCTCCAGACCCAGCAAAAGCCTAAGGTTCAGACTGTGTTTATCGGTCCTTTCGTTACTAGACTGTGCTTCGGGTTGGGCCTATTGGACCGGTTGATGGGAGAAAGAGCTGAAGGTTGCACAATTCCTTTCTCCGTGGGTGAGTTCTTTGCCGCAGAATTAAAGCTTGGAGGTGATGATGCACTTGATCTAGAGGCTTCGGATGATGATAATGATGAGGACGAGGAAGAGAATGAGGAGGAGGATGTTTCACAGGAGCAAGGCCCTATCCCAATGGATTGGGACACAACGCAGAACTTTCATAGGCAGCTCCATGATGAACAGATGAACTACTGGCGTGAGCAGCATACATGGCAAGAAGGCCACTTCACATCCATCTCCGCGAGACAGGATGTCCACACCGAAGACCTCAATCGCATGAGAAGGGCGGTGGAGGAAAATGATAGGAGAATTGATGCACTCGAAGCTAGATTCGATAGGCAATTCCAGCCCTTCGATGATGACTGATGCCTTCCTTCGTTTATTCTCGATCTTGACATATTGACATTTAATACTGAGTTCCTTGGCAGTGGTTACTATGGTTGATAGCCCCATCTGAACATTAGGATCCCTACGCGCAGGGTTCCGACTTTTATTTCCTCTATTTCTTTACTTTACTTTACTTATCTTTATTGCTTTCTGTTATTTACGTTTTAACTACTTTACTTATCGCATTTCTATTCGAATAATTCTACTTAATTATATGCGTTATTATCTATGTTTCTGCTTTTATTTTTCTATCAGCTTATAATAATTGAATAGTACTCCAAAAACCCTTTTTGTATGTTATGTCTCCATTTCTTATAGAGTATCTATAACCGGAGCAGGCCTATGCTGGAAGCTAAAGTGTGGAAAGAGGGATGCATACTTGGTTTATCCTCTTAAAGTGTGGAAAGCTAATGTCTCCATTTTAAGCCCCATTTTGATCTTTAAAGTGTGGAAATATTTCTTTATAGCTTTGTGTATGCATATACTAGAGCTTACCATGATTAATAGGATCATTTGATGCATACCCTATATCCCAGAGCAATTTCCAAAGTGTGGAAAGGGATCTTTATTTGTATACCCTTAGAATCCCTATTTCGTTCCTTTACCCTGTACGTATGGAAACATTGAGGACGATGTTTGTTTTAAAGTGTGGAAAGGACGCAATTCGTGCTTTATATGCTTACATGCTTAGTATTAGAAGTTAGAAGCTCTTGGGAATGATAAGCGGGTGCATTTGCAGTTTTGAAAAGAGAGTTATTATTTGTGTTATCTAGAGAGAATTTTGATTGGATGCCCAAAAATTTTTACTCTCGAAATATCTTTGAGGAAGTTACTTTTCGCACCCATGAGAGTGTTTAAAGCCAAATAAGTTTATATTGTTGCCTGTTTGCATGATGTTCACCTCTTATTTACGTAGGACCTTAGTCAAGGATCTCTCGAAGTGGGAGTGTGCACTTTTTAATTTGAGAAAGATAAAACTAGCAAGGCTCGGAATTGAACTAACATTGGTAGGGCATGGGGCAAAAGGTGAGCCTAATGGTAAGCTTAATGAGAAAACAAAACCCTTGATCATAAATAGAAAAAGGCATGAGGGGTTGCCACGAGGAGAAGTCGAAAAGGCAAAAGGCCAATCACCAAGAGTTTAAAATTAAGGGAAGCCAATTCGTTGGGTTGTGTTCAAACCATAGTCTTCGGTAAGAAAAAAGCTTTATCTGGAGTCGGTTGTTCACATAAAAAGATCCCAAGAATTAAGAAAATAGAGCTGAGGTGAGCCGCTTTGCTAGGATTCGAGTACCCATTGCACTGACCTTCGAAAAAGCATGGAGCTCCATGTGAAGTCGGGTGGCTCGATGACGTTATCCTAGGAAGTGAGAAGAAAGAGGGACCGCACTATGCCAAAAGCGGTGAGTGGTTCATGCCCCTACCCTCATTTACATATACGTTGGGCTTTGGCGTATAAGGATGGAAAGTTGATTAGCTAGTACACATCGTTCCCACTAGTGGGATCGACTAAAGGCCCTATTTAAATAGAAGGTGAACCAAAACTTCGGAAATGCATGCTTGCGTATGGTGCGAGGAGTGTGATCCCTTGTTTTACTTGTTTATCTACGAAAGGTTTTTATTTCCCGAAAATATTTCTTGAGTTGCTGACATCTGACCAAAATCCTTTGTAGATAACACAAATGATTTCCCCCGTTTCAACAGTCTTAGACACCCGTTATTTTAACTTGCCAAAAGCTTTGTTTTGCATGAGAAAGTATCTCAGAGACTTATGTGCTTAGATAGGAAAATGTCTTGCTTGAGGACAAGCAAGAAACAAAGTGTGGAAAATTTGATAAGACTCCGACATACCCTTATTTCAGGCACATTTTAGGGTGTTTTATCGCATCTATAGCGTCCTTACTTGGTAAATTATGTTCGTAAATGCTTGTAAATCACTAACTGATGCACAGAAGCTACTTTTAGCTTAAAAGAAGCGAAACAGGAGCCCCGGGAGCAAAAAGGAGCAAAAGTTGAGCTTAAAGAGCGAACCCGGCAAGAACGGAGCCCCGGAGGACCAAACTGGATGGTCACACGTGTGTAAGCGTGCGTGAAAACTTTCCAGAAGCCTCCCACGCACGCTCACACGCGTGTGGATGGCGTGGAGACGGTGATGCGCGAATTTCAGCTAGGGTTGTCATTTCGGAGACTATTTAAACCCTTTTGATGAATTTTCAGAGGAGGTACCCAGAAAATTAGTTTCCCTTTTCTTAGTTTTTCCTTTGGAGAACTTTCTCCATTTTTCTTAGTTTTTTAGATTAGATCAATCTCCATTGTAGCAAGACAACAAGCTTGGATTGAAGATCTTCTTCTCTCTAGGTGATCTCTATTTCATTTCTATAATTTTAGCTATCTTGTTCTTGGATTAAATTAGCTTTTGCTTGCATTTCATATTATGAGTAGCTAGTTTAGTCTAGGGATTTGGATCGTGTGATTGAATATTGTTTGTGTGATGATCTTATCTCTATATCTTGGATCTATGAGTTTGTGTTGATGGATTATCTATTCTTGTCTATTGATTGTTGTTTTGATGAGATCTTGTTTGGATTTGGCCAATCTAGATGAGAGATTGAGATCTTGACTCTTTCATGTCTTTGATTAGAGTTAGGATTTGAAGATTGACACAATCATAGTTCCTATGGACTTCTTAAGAATAGTAGGATAGTGTGTAGCTTAAGTGTTTGATAAAATCCTCTTAGAACTTTGGATGCTTGAAGGCACTGCTAAGTCAAAGAAGTCTTAGTACACAATGGTGGAAAAGGACTAAGGCAACACACTCTTAAATAGACAATATCCTAGCAATCCTAATCCATGACCTTAGACACTCCACTATGCAATATTTCATGAACACTATCCAATCCCTACCCCTTTTACATATTTACAAAATCCCTTTTACTTTACTACTCTCTTGCATTCAAACCAACCAAATGAACTACTCTCACTCACAAATCCACCATTCACAACCCTCGAATTCGATGCATGATCCAATCAAGTAAACTCCCGATCGCTTGACACACCTCCACGTCCCTCCTTCGAGACCGACACTCGAGGAGTCATAGACTTTCCGTTTTATCATATAAATATCTTTTAGCGAATCACACCACGCGAAAAACAGCAACTTCACTATTCTGATCTAAGTGGTCTTATTCTTTGTCTCGTGCTAGGAAGCATTACTCCTCCCAACCTACTGAAGCCTACTGAAGAACTGAGGCTCGAACCCACTGCCATCATCCATGTGGGAGTGTAAATCGGGACGCCAGGTGCCACTAGACCACAAGGTCTTTAGCGAGAGAGTTTGCTAGACAGAAAATAAATTTATATATTTCAAGTTGGTAATTTTATTTGTTTTATAGGTAATGAGGGAGTTTGCTGAAAAGTTTGACATGGAAGTAACGAGGGAATCTGTTGTTCATTAAATCATGATGCATGAACATCCTTTTACCATTTTGGAGGAAGTAGAATTTAACATCATGATGAAACGAGGAATGCCAGAGTGGAAAAAAATTAGTAGAAACACAATCAAGTCAGACTGTTTAAAGGTTTATGAGACTTTTGGAAGCCAAGTCAGCCACCAAAGTTCTGCATATAATTGGGATGATTTCGATGCATATTGTGAAGAAGTTGAGACTTCAAGTATAAAAGATTAGAGCTAGTAGACTATCTAGAAAAAGGGTGTATTAAAAAGAATGAGAAATCATATCAAGAAATTTTTTTTCCGATATCTAACTCATGAAAGTAAGTTATTCTTTGTTTTTTTTTTTTTTTTTAATACACTACAGTTTCATATGGAATTACACATAAGAATATTTGACAACACCTTACCAGTTTCATTCTATAAACCCTGCAGTTTCTTTTCAAAAAGACTACAGTTTCATTTCAACTACTCTATAATTTCATTGAACATTTTTATAAGACATAACGTGACACCACCTACCCAGTTACGTTCTATACACCCTATAGTTTCTTTTACCAAACACTACAATTTCTTTTTGAATACACTACAGCTTCAAATGGAATTACACATAAGAATGTTTGTCACCACCTTACCAGTTTCATTCTATAAATCCTGTAGTTTTTTTCAAAAAACACTACAGTATCATTCTGATCACAATATATTTTCACTCATGTGACTCTACAGTTTCTTTTATCAACATAGGCAGTTACATGTGTATTCACCTAGCTAGTTTCATTTTATGCACCATGTAGTTTCATTAGTTGGAAACCTTAGTATCATTTTAA
>CM008339.1:19744338-19758604 GCA_002525835.2 Ipomoea batatas
AGTGTGTGACTGTGTGTGAGAGAATCAGAATTCAGAGAGAGAAAGCGAAAGGGGAGAATTGGTTTTGACGACTGAGGATGTGGGGATTTTATGGGGTTGCTGTTTCTGGAAATTTTGTAGAGAAATAGAAGAATGTTTTTTTTTTCTTTTTCTTTTTATATTGTTTATTTAGATAATAAATAAAAAATTAAAATTACAATCCATATAAAGTATGTCTACTTTGAGCCTACACTTAAATAGGGACGTGCCGTTACCATATTTGGTGCATGCAACTATGCAAGGGTGAATTCAAAAAAAATTTTGAGTGGGGATAAATATTAAAAAAAAAATACCCTTGCCAATGTGGTCTTTCAAATTCTTACTGAACAGAGGATAACATTCACATTATTTATATGGGCAGGTGTATAGGGTGTCTTATTCTACTACACACTTCCCTTTTGTACTTGTTATAGTTATTTACCATTTCATGTCTATTCTTTCGCAGCGTTTACTATTTATTTTATTTTATTTATCTTAAAGTTATGGATTTCATTCAACTAATTTAGTTCTTTATTATTTTTTACTGTCCTAAGTATTGCAAAAATCACGTCTAGGCGGCGTCCGCGCCTAGTGTATCACCATAATCGGTGGTCTAGACGGTCGCGTAGGCCTCCTAGGCACTGATAGGCCGTCTAGTCGACCGATTAGCTATTATTTTTTCAATGAGTTATTTCACTCAAAACGACATCATTTTGAGCGAAGTAAATCTAATTGTTCAAACTCTTGAGTTTTTTAGGTTAATATTAATATTTTAGTATTAACTATTAAAATATTAAATAGTTTCTAATTATTAGTTTTAAAAAAAAATTATATTTTAAATAAATTTTAAAAAAATAAAATAAAAAATACACGGGCACCTAGGCAGCGGTTAATCGCCGCCTAGGCGCCCCCGAGCGCCCTAGCAATTTTTTCAACCATATAGTTGTCCTTTTATTCAATTTGCTAAGTTTCCCCCTTACTTCGATTGTCCTTTAGAAGACTTATTTTGCCTTCATTTTTTTTTTGTCTCAAATCAGAACATTTGAGGGGAGTTGTTGGCTATTTCGTAGGTTAATTTCTCCCATACATAAGCTCCTACTAGCTGTTGCTTATATATAGCGAACTATTGTACATAAGTTACATTTCTCTCCGGTTTGTTTTGGTTTTCTAAGTGTGTAAGTTGCTGTCATTTTTTGCTTTCATTTCTCTTTAATTGCTTTTGGTTTTCCACTTGCCTTCTCATTTATGATTTTTGTTCGAGTTTTATCATTGTATTTGTATGAACTATTTTGGTCAATACTTTAATTATTACATATATGTCTTTATTATGTTGTCTATTTTCTGCTTTCATTTCTTTTTAATTGTTTTGGTTTTCTACTTGCCTTCTCATTAACGATTTTTGTTCCAATTTTATCGTCGTATTTGTATGAATTATTTTGGTTGATACTTTAATTGCAACATACGCCTTTATTATGTTACTAGTTTTGCATGCGCATTGCTTGAATGGGTTATTGAATGTTGAATACCTAGGTAATTGAATGTTGAATACCTAGGTAATTGAATGTTGAATTTGTTTATTTAAATATGTAACTCAAAGTATATGAATCCAAAATAATATAAGAAATTCATTATAATTGTCACTAAAATAAATGTTTCCAACTTTGTAAAATCGATAGTCTAAATACTTGGTCTAAAAATGATAGTCTAAATATATAAATACTACTTTTGGTTTGGATTTTTCTAAGTATTCTTAATTATCTTTTGAGTAATATTGTCATTGTCTTCATCTTAACTATTTGTCATCTTTCTTTTTGTTGTAGTGTGTTATTTGCAATTGAGTTACTGTTGGTAGCATAGATGACAACGTCATGCAATGAAATTATGATGTAGGAAGTTATGTGTTTCGTTCATTTGGTCCAACCATTATTGTTGAATGAGTTATTGTGAATAAAGAAATCCCTAGTTTAAGGAATAAGATTAGATAAAATAGTAAAAGTTTGAACACTTTAAATATGATGTAGTCCAAAATATTACGAGGTAGTTTCCCGCTTCAATTTATTAGGTTAATTGAATACTCTCATTGTCAACAAATCTCCGAAGTAGTTAATATGATTGACTTCAAACTATTCTTTTTTATTTTTTTCACGGTATTAATAAAATACTTGGTAAATAAATATATAACATTATTTTGTATTATAACTTTGCTATTTAATTACAACATAGTGTAAAAAGAAGATAATGAATAGTGTAATGAATATCAATTGATAAATTTGAATGTAAAGAATCTTTGCATTGGAGAAAATAAAGACAATATAACTAATGGAATTATTTCTCTTATTTAAATAAATTTGAAGGTACGAAATTTTTGCATTGTAGAAATATAGACAATATAACTATTGAAATTATATCTCTTTTTAAATTTTTTGATAATGAATATTTTTTTTTGAATAAAGACATTGTAGACATCAAATTATAAATTAAAGAAATGCATATGTATTATTTTTGTTGTTGTAACTACTAATTTATTTAATTTAATAAGAGTAATAAAGTTGGATAGTTACTTTTAAATAATATACTCTAACATATTCGTAGTATATGTTCAACAATATGCCAACTTTGATTGGGATGAAGTTCGAACCTAAGACCTTTCTTATAGAAATTAATGGGTAAGTTAAAGTTAACGGAATATTAACGGAGAAGAGAATATTTAACGAAAAATTTAACGGATAATCATATAATTAAGGATAAATTAGAAAATCTCAAGGAAAAATATAAATATAAACAATCCATTTGAGTTAATAATTTGACCGTCATTTTCTCTACCGATTATAGGCCTAACTTTCTTTGGCTCTTATTAGTAAAGTTGATATCTTATTAGTATAGTTGATATACACATGATGAATGTTGTTTGAACCATTTCTCTGCAATTGCTTTTGCTTAACTTTGTGCTTTCTTTGTTGGGTCTTTCTCTTTTGTTACAATCTATTCCATCTCCATTTCTACTTTCGGCAGCTAAATAAAATCTATGTCGTAATATTTTTAGACTATCTTAGATAGGATGTTTTTTTTTACTACACAGTAGCATAACAATTACTATCCGTTATTATCAAATGAGTGTGCAATGAACCTTATATATCAATGTGCTGTAATTATGAATGGGCTGATAAAATGCATACATTGGTTTTTTTAACAAAGGCATTGTAGACATCAAATTATAAAATCATGGTTGAAAAAATCGCTAGGCGCTCCCTAGGCGCTCGGGGAGCGCCTAGCGCCTAGGACGCCTAGCCGGGGATTAGTCGGCGCCTAGGCGCCCGTGTATTTTTTTTATTTTTTTAAAATTTGTTTAAGTTTATTTCAAAAAAAAATATTTTTTTAAGTATTTTTAATTTTTTAAAAACTAATAATTATAAATTATATAATACTTTAATAGTTAATACTAAAATATTAAATATTAACCTAAAAAATATCTAAAGTTTGTACAATTTAGGATTATTTCGCTCAAAACGATGTTGTTTTGAGTGAAATAACCCATTAAAATAAAAGAACAATATTTAATCGACCGACTAGAAGGCCTAGTCGGTCTAGTCAACGCCTAGGCGGAGCTTAGGCGGCCAGCCGCCTAGACCACCATTTAATGTGATACGCTAGGCGGTCGACCAGCGCCTAGCGCCTAGGCGGGGATTAATCGACGATTAGACGGGATTTTTACAACATAGTTATAAATTAAAGAAATGCATATGTATTATTTTTGTTGTGGTAACTACTAATTTATTTAATCTAAAAACTTAATAAGTCTCAATCAAGGTTATATCCTTGATTTATGTCCCTCTTTCTATATGCTAATAAATTTGTACATTTTACTTTAAATGTTGTACGCTTCAATGTTATTAGACAAAATTGTCCATAGTACATTGTTGTTATACAAAATTACCCTTACACCGTTATAACACCGTTAATTTTTAACTCCCTCATTATTATCATACACCTATATCTATCATATCATTTTCATATTCCTTAATTATCATTTTAGTAAAATCATTATATAATTAATTTAGTGGTTGATTATATTTTAATTAAATTTCTATACATGGTAAATCATATATGTGTGTGTATAAAATACATATAATATATTTTTATATATAATTAGAATTAAAATTTTTAATTATTTATATTTATTAATGTTTTAATATTGGGTATGAACTTTCGCCCATCGCGCGTACAAATACTAGTTTAATAATAAGAGCCAAAGAGAGTATAAAATTTATGTTGTAATATTTTTAGACTATCTTAGATAGGATGTTTTTTTTACTACACACATCACTTAGCATAGCAATTACTATCCGTTATTATCAAATGAGTGTGCAATGAACCTTATATATCAATGTGCTGTAATTATGAATGGGCTGATAAAATGCATACATTGGTTCTTTTAACAAAGGTTTTATTTTTTGTCATTGGAATATATACAATAGTTTGATTTAAAAAACAAAAACAAAAACATAAAAAAGAACAAATAATTATTGGAAAAAAAAAAACCTGGATCTTACACATGAAAGTCAAAACTATAAAAATGAGGGAATGCTTGATCACAACGGCTATGAACATATTGCAATGTCCCATTATCATCAAGAATAAAAATTTTCAGATTATTCCTGTGATACCTTGAAATTTCAAATAAAATTATTTTCCTACAAAGATTTGTTAAACAAAATTATTTTAATTACTACGGATATTGTCTCAAAATAATTTTTAAAACAAAATTTTTAGTATAAAATATTTATAAGGTTACTTATGTTATTATAAGCCCTATTTATATTATATAATTTGTATCCTAAATTTTAACCCAAAAGTCTATCTGAGACGAACCTGTGATCCTTGCATTATTGCTCTGAGGGTAACAAAGTCAAAAATTAGAGGCTACAAATTTCAATATGCAATCAAGCCGAATTAGAAAAAAATTTGAGCAAATGGCAGAGGCAATTTTTTTAAAATTACCATAGGCATTAAATGTTGCAGATTAAATTGGCAAAGTCTATCAGATCAAATGGATTCAAATTTGAAAATCCACAACGGGAAAATAACTTTTTTCAAGTTATAAAAAGCTCAAGAAGACTTGAAGACAAGCAGGGAGTTTACAACAGACTTACAACAATTTTTACAACGAGGGGACAACAAATTAAAGTACTGATATTGAGCTATACACGAGAGAAAAATCAAGTCTTAGAAAGAAATCTTTATTTCTTGTAAAAGCATCTCTACTGAGTGTAGAAAGAGGGAGAGTGGCAAGGAGCTTGTGAAAACCTTAGTGAGTATAACTTTGTGCGAGACACTCGGGAGAACTAAGTGTAGTTTTATGTGAGACACTTGGTTGGTGTAGGAGCGTAGCTTTGTGCAAGGCACTCGGGATTGAATATAGCTTTGTGCGAGATACTCGAAGTTGAGTGTAGCTTTGTGCGAGACACTCGGAAAGTGCTTGGATAGCATTGGTGCTTCACTATTTGTATCTGAGTGAACGAGATAGTGAATTCCCTCCTTGGAGTGAAAGGAGAATAGTGGATTAGGAGGATTACACCGCCTCTAAACCACTATATAAATCTCTCTCTCTCTATTTACTTTACAACACTTTATTTACTTTGCATATTTGACCAACTAACTCATTTCATACTGTGTTATATTTTTCATATAGGTTTGTGTGTTTCCACGTTCGCATGTATTAATCCAAACTTTGCATATTTATCATTTGAGTTATTTTAAGATATTCCAACGTGTTGCGTGTGATATATCTCTTCTTATTTACGTGCTTTTATTTATAATACTTTACCGTTCGATAATTTCCGCTGTGCATTTCAAGTTGAATTTATTCACTTGAAATTATTATTATTAAAGTGTTATAAAGTTTTAAATTGTTAGAAAACTCTACCCCTATAGACTTTTCACCACCCAATTAGGACCAACATGTGTGCAAAGAATCCTACTCTATATTAAAGCCATAAGATTTTAGCCAATCAGATTGCTTCATTTTCCTGCTCAATCAATACTACGTCGTTTAGGTAACATGTTTTCTTTAATGATCAGATTTGTTAATGAAGAAGTCTTTAAGTTGTAATTAAAAATACTGAATTCATTGTTAAACATCTTTTGGGATTCCCTAAGTTATTGGAAGTTGTTACAAATGACAACTCTAATTATATACACGGCAAACCCAAAAGACTCAACCATATTAAATTACATATTACATAAATTACATATTACACAAATATAAATATAAACCTGAATCATATCATATATCTTTCGAAATTCAAACTGCAAGCTTGCCGTATTACTCAGAAATGGCGTTTCACTATCCGATGCAATTAATGGTTGCATCTTTTGGGAACTCTTCAGACCACCAAATCTTTTAGAGCATCCTTAGTAGTGGTGTTATTTCGCAGTTTTTGAGGAGTGTTTGTAAGTGTGATTAGGAAAGGGAAAATGGGTTGGGAGGAAAAAATAAACAGTGATGCAAAAATCCCGCCTAGGCACCGATTAATTCCAACCTAGGTGCTAGGCGCCGGTCGACCGCCTAGTGTATCACCTTAAATGGTGGTCTAGGCGGCTAGCCGACTAGGCGCGCCTAAGCCGCTTAGGCGCTGACCGCCTAGACCTCCTAGGCACCGACTAGGCCGGCTAGCCGGCCAATTAACTATTGTTCTTTTTTTTTTTTAATGAGTTATTTCACTCAAAACAATATCATTTTGAGAGAAATAACCCTAAATTGTACAAACTTTAGATATTTTTTTGGTTATTATTTAATATTTTAATATTAACTATTAAAGTATTATATAATTTATAATTATTAGTCTTTAAAAAATTAAAAATACTTAAAGAAATTTTAAAAAATAAAAAAAAATACATTGTTGTCTAGGCCCCAATTAATCCCCGCCTAGGCGTCTCAGGCGCTAGGCACTCCCCGAGTGCGTAGAGATTTTTTTCAACCATGAAAATAGATAAAACAAATATAATTTTAAAAAATAAAGTCATTGTGACCAATCATTAAATTTCTTTTTTCTTGGAAACCTAAATAGCCACATTCTTGCATGAGCACCCCAATCATCTCTCTCTTATCTTCTCTCCCCTCCATGTGGCTCTCATCCCCTAAAAAACTGTGAAATAACCACTGACGTGGTTGCACTTATAAATTGAAAGACCTTCCTCCAACCTTTGCTAGGTATCTTAGTTCTATAAGTATTTCCAGTTTGAAAAAATTTAGAATGTTGTATATTTTAGGAAAAGATATATCCCCACAATTCTACAAAAAAACAATTCGTTTGAGATTAATTCGTACCTATATTGTACCTGAAGGGAAGAACAAATCTACCATCAAGAGCCATGAATGTCTTTTCCATGATATTGAGGTAAACACAACTATAGTTCCTGCAAATTAAACTCAAAATAGTTAGCAAATTAAATTGAAAATGTTTACTAAAATGTTACTATTTTTTTTTTTGTAGGGCACCTATGTCCATGCAAGTATTCAAAAAGACTATGTTGACCAGTTTTCTAATTTCTTAGAATAAGGTAAGGTCTATGATATAAAAAACTTCCTGGTGATTTCGAACTACTACCAATATAAAACTACACATCATAAATGCATACTCAAGTTTAATCATTACACAACCATTGAGAAACATAGGAGAAAGGGTTTTGCCAAACTTATGTTTCGTATTAAGCCTTTTGATGACTTAATCTCTGGAAAAGTTGAAGACAAGGAGTTGATTAGTAAGCTTTGTTAATTTTTTATTTTTATATTTCCATATACATGATACTTATAAAAATCTATGTCATTCTAGATGTAATTGGTAGAGTAGTGGAATTTTATTCTCCTAAGGATAAGGTTATTAATGGTTTCCCCATACAGTTGGTGGATTTTTTGATTGAAGACTCCAAGTAAGTTTATAAAATGAGCAAACAATATAGATCATTTTTTTTATTATACTGTTTTAATCCACTGTATCTATTTACTTAGTGAAAAACGTATAAAATGTACCTTATGGGATGAACGTGTACCTGTTGTTATGCCTTTTTTTAATAACCATGTGGATGACCCTTTGATAGTTTTGCTCCAACACTGTCGTGCCAAGATAGTTGACAGTAAGTCCACAACACTGCCATCATAGAATCAATTATCATAGAAATTAGTTTTACTGTTTCTTATGAACTGAGTCATATCTATGTTTTTATTTGTAGGTGAGCGTTTACAGAGTCTTATTCAATTTGGACTACCAGGAATTTACAGAGTTCAAGAACAGGTAAAATCTTAAAGTCAAAAATAGATTATAGTTTTCCTATTTCTTTACTGTTTTTTTAAGTACTTCTAAAATATGAATTCAACAGTTTGAAGGCTAATTGTACACCCCTGAGAAGTATTTTAGTTGCATCCTATGGTCATAGTGCCAATAATTCCCAAAGTCCCATGGTTGTAAGCACAATCAAAGATCTATATGACAAAGTTGAGGTATTAATCTATTTAATAATAAGTATTAATAAAACTCTTTGTTACATCTAACTTTAGAATGTAATTTTACAACTTTGCAGGAAGGTTATTTTTTTTTGTCGTAGGGACAATTGTTTCAATTGATACTGGAAAGCGTTGGTTCTATAACTCTTGCAAAACAAAAGGATGCTTTAAAGCACTTATCTTTAAAGATGGTTACCTACTGTGTGAAACTTGCAAGATTAATTGGCATGAGGGAAATTTGAGATATAGAGTTGTTGTTAGGGTTCTAGATAAGACAAGTGATGCTCCTTTCTTATTGTGGGACAAAGATTGTTCGGAATTTTTAGGCATTACTACTTATGACTTGATAAACAAATATGCATTGTATTTTTTTCCATTAAAAATCATTACAATCTATTATAATTTAGCTATAGATGATAGTTGACTAACTTTTTTTTTTTCACAGAATGACATCTATGTTCCATCTGAGTTTGATCAGCTTCGGAACAAATCAATGGTCTTTAAAGTCAATCTCAAGAATGATCATATTAGGAACCCAGCAAAGGCTATCCCAGTCCTAAGTGTTATGCATGATGATGAATTGGAAACTCAGCACTATCCATCCATGATAGATGATCGTGATGAGTTATCTAAGATGATTGATGAAGAAGAAGAAGACCTAGAGTTTGATGTAAATTATTCTAACTTTAACTTAATGAGATTTTTACTTGCAGTTCTATTTTTTTTCTTTACAGGAGAGTGAATCTTGTGATGAGGCTATAAGTCCTGCAATGCAACAAAATCTAAAGCTCAAAGGTGTAGAAAAACCTGATGAAGTGGATACATGAGCTATTAAGAGATGCCTACTAGACCAATTTTCATCAAGTCAAAATTTGAAGAAGTCTAAGTCAGTTTTAATCAAGTAGGAACAAATCTAAGTCACATGCCTGTCAACATTTTGTGGTTGTAAAATGTCTTGGGACAATTTTTGGTTTCTGTAAGTTTTATGCACTTTAAGAGTGCATTGATTGACATTAGACAACATGCAATATTACTGCATTATTATGAGAGTTGAACTCTCATTTTTTTTTTAATTCATATGTGGTTATTTGAATTTCTCTAACATAAATATTACAATGTAGGTGATTATATATTCCTAACTTAATTTTTATTATTTTTTGTTATTTTGTACTGTATTTTGAATGCAAGTGCTTAATCAAGTAGGAACAAATCTAAGTCACATGCCCGTCAACATTTTGTGGTTGTAAAATGTCTTGTGACAATTTTTGGTTCTGTGAGTTTTATGCACTTTAAGAGTGCATTGATTGACATTAGACAACATGCAATATTACTGCATTATTATGAGAGTTGAACTCTCATTTTTTTTAATTCATATGTGGTTATTTGAATTTCTCTAACATAACTATTACAATGCAGGTGGTTATATATTCCTACCTTAATTTTTATTATTTTTTGTTATTTTGTACTGTATTTTGAATGCAGGTGCTTAATAAACCAGAGTCACAATTGCAGAGTGAAGAACATGCAACTATTAGTTTTTTTAGGGATTGTGCCAAATAGAATAGTGAATGTGTAACTAATAATAGCAGTTTATATTACATCTACAATTTTCATTAATGTAAATTCTATTCTGTCCTTAAATAAAAACCTTTATTTTTGTACATGTAATGACACATAAGAGCACATACATCTTCTATAATAAAAAAGCCAGAAGGAAGCATTTAATGCATCCTTGGCCACTATTCTCGCCCAGTGCAAAACGACGCAGTTTTGGTGATTTAATGCATCCCTGGCCACTATTCCCGCCCAGTGCAAAACGACGTAGTTTTGGTGATTAAACATTAGTAAGGAAATTACCTTGAATATAATCAGTTTAAGAACTGTGAAAGGCAACGCAATTAATTCAAACTAGATATTTATGGCACACATTTGTAAACGAAATCATTCTCTTTTCATAGGTAATCGAATCATCGCAAACGATTTGACAATCAAGGACAACATTATATACATTCACCGGGAAGGCAAAAATAGAATTAATATACATGTAGAAGTCTTTCAGTTTGAGAGTTATATTACACAGACGTTCTATATTACAGGTTAAGTATCTACCTAAAACCTATTTCAGACCCAAATTGAAACTGATATTCCATTTGCATTCTTGCTTCAAAACCATGGGAATGTATTGTCTGGCAAATGATTTAACGACCTTCAAGAAGATGAGTGCTATCAAGGTTAGAGTCATTCGTGCATACTTGGTTATGGAAAGGAAAGGCTCCTCCGAAATAAAGAGCAAAGAGTTGGTCTTACACGACGAACATGTATGTTTTCTCATCCAGATTTCTGCAAAAACTTAGGCATTTAGTTTTTTTATCCTTCGTAAATTTACAGTTGAAATGGTAACACTCAATATGTACAGAGCACTGTAATTCATGCACATATACCAAAAGATGTTGTACCAAAATTTTTTCAAAGCTTTGTAGAAGGAAATGTGTATTGTGTGAAGAACTTCTATGTGGTTTCAAACTGACATACATACAAAACTAGCTTGCACGAGTTCATGTTGCAATTCAAACATGAGACACTTAAGAAAGAATATAGGTCAGATAATTTTCCTTGCCACATGTACAAACCAAGACCATTCCACAGTTTGAAAGGTAATCCAGCATTAAATGACAAAGAGTTGATTGGTAAGCATTCTTTTCTATACTTTCTATTCTATACTGTAATGTAAATTAGGTTTCATGTAATCTTCTATTGTATAGTTTCCACATGAACAGACTTAGACCCTTCAACCATGTTTGTGTAAATGTATGTTTGTGTTTACTGATTTTTTTTACTTTATAAAATTTTTATTAGATTTAATTGGTCGTGTCGTTGAAATACATGAGCATCAAGAAAAAATAATTGGTGGACAAAATACTAGGCTTATAGACTTTGTTTTAGAAGATGCTCAGTAAGGAAAGATACTAACTCATGTCCTTTTTTTTTTAATGTCCATTTCATTTTAAAAAGCTTTGCAATGCATTTGTTAAAAAATAGGGATAATCGGTTAACCTGCACATTCTAGGATGAACATGTTGCCAAACTGGAGCCATTGTTTAAATCTGCTTCCAAGGATCCTGTGGTAGTGTTCAGTGGCGGATCCAGAGTGGGGGTGAAGAAGCAAAGGTAAAATAAATTCAAAACTGTTCAAATACAAAATATCAAATATGAATAAGATTGTTCAAATATAAAATACATTAAAAATTACAATACAAGGTTTATGATGAACTACGGGATAATACTCCTCTACGCTCTCTCATATTCTGAAACCGGTGTAGAACTGCTTCATTGGAAACTTGATCAAAAATAGCTTTCTCAACATACGCCACTAAGCAATCATTTAATAAATCATCACTCATCCGATTGTGTAAAGGTGTCTTGATTAACTTCATAGTAGAAAATGCTCTTTCCACATTAGCAGTTGCAATCGGTAAGATCAATGACAACTTTAGAAGCAAATACACCAACATATAGTCGAAATGCCTTCCTGTTTCCACCATTTTTTGAGCTAATTCATCAATACCATTCAAAGCAGATAAAGCAGGATCAGAAGTTATATCAACAAAATAAGTCTGCAGTTGGTTATCTAGTAATTGAAGTTCAATATCAAAAAACTCATGTGGGTAGAACTGTGCCACACGGTACATATGAAGCTAAGTCTTTTCTTCAGCTTTTTGGCGTGGTCTTCCTCGGACTACATAAACTTGATCCAAATTAGGGATAGGAATTGCATGGTTGTTGCAAAATAATGAAACTTCTTGTAAAAGAGCTTCCCACCCATCATCTCGCATCATTTGTAATCTATTTTTTTAGGCATCAACTAATCTCATGGCATTCACAATGTTTTGATCTTTCTTCTGTAATGCTCATGTGACAAGTCATTTGTAATTCCTAAAACATCCTTCAGTAAGTACAACAATAACACAAAATCAAAACATAGGATATTCTCCAACACTCTAAATGCTTCATGCCTGTGTTTTGATTCCTGTTTTGGATCATGTTGTAATTCATCAAGAACATCAATGACTGGAGAAAACAATTTCACAATGCTCACAAGTGCACCATAATGAGACCCCCAACGTGTATTACCAGGACGATGTAAAATTGTTTCTTGATTCAAACCAGTTCTCGTTTCAATTGTGTCAGCATCTTGAATTGTTTTTCTCGTAAGCTATCCCTGCGCTTACATGAAGCACATACAATGTTTCACAATTGCGAGACAGTGACAAAAAAAAATCTCCAACAACATAATTCTCCCTTGCAACACCCACAAGTGCTAGTTGTAGTTGATGGGCAAAACAATGAACATAAAAAGCACTTGGACTCTCATTCATAATCAAAGTTCTAAGACCATTGAACTCACCTCGCATATTACTTGCTCCATCATAACCTTGGCCTCGTATTCTTGAAATGCTTAATCCATGTCTTGTTAGAAGATCTTCAATGGCTACTTTAAGAGACATAGAAGTAATGTTAGGAACATGAATAATTCCAAGAATACGCTCAACAATATGCCCACTTGAATCCACATATCGAATAAACACAATCATCTACTCTTTAACTAATATATCTCTCGCCTCATCAACTATTATTCCAAATAAATCTTCACCAAGATCATTGACTATTATTTGGGTTATCTCACTTGCAAATGCATTGGCTAAATCTTTTTGAACGGAAGGAGCAATCATTTGGTGATTTTCAGGTGCATTTTGCATCACTACTTTGTCAACATCTTCATTATTATTCGCAAGGAGCTTTAAGGTCTCAAGGAAGTTTCATCGATTAAGTGAGTCGATGCATTCATCATGACGACGAAAAGCAAGTCCTTGCCTTAAAAGAAACCGGATGCATTTTACTGATGAAGTCAATCGAACACGGTAGTTTTGTTTCATTTGGTCCGATTGTTTTGATACAGAAACTTGTATGTATTGCTCTTGAGTCATTAAGTCTCGACAAGCTTGTATGTTCTTTGAGTGAGCACTATTATGATTACCAACATGTGCGCGCAACCTTTCCGGCCCTTTTTTTCTAATTATTGAATCCTTCTATAAGAAATGAGTCACCTCCTACTTGTTGTCTGATGGACAATTTTTATATAGTCCTCGCAAGTGCACGAATCAGTTGTAGTGATAGTGTGCAAAAGCAAGGGTCGAACCCACAGGGAATTAATACAATGCAATTCAAAGACTTGAAATTAAAATAACTAACTTAACAATTTAAAGCGAGCCGAACTAATAAAATAATTTGGAGAAATTAAAAACAAACAAGAACGAGATAGCAGGTAATTAAGTAACTAGCATGGAGAATAATAAAATAACAACGAAGCAAGAGAGCAGTTAACAAAAGAACAAAGGCTAGGAACATGAAATCAGTAACCTATTTTAAAGTTGCAATTCTCCCAAACATACATCATGTAGTAAGCAAATAACGAATAAGAATGTGAAATACTAAGCAAATCCANTGGAGACAATAACAACAAATGAATTGAAATAAAATGAAATAAGAAATCTTATGCCAAATATGTTGTCCCAGAATGATTTCCACCGCCTCTGACCAACTGCGCAGCTACTGCCTCTCGGAAATTGCCGCACCGCTGAAACTAAATTGCCAATTGCTATATTTCCGTATGGAAATCAAAGTTGTTGACCAGAAATTCTCAGCACCGCGCCGGAAATCGTTGCTTCGCTCAGAAAATCACCTTGCCCC
>CM008339.1:19897423-19926899 GCA_002525835.2 Ipomoea batatas
GAAAAAGAAGAAAACGTTACCCCATTTATCATCTTGTTCTTCAACCGGCAGGGAGAGAGAGAGATAACCGGAGGAGGAGAACTCGCCTGAGGAAGAAGAACTCACCACCGTCGTTGTTCGTCTCTCACCTGCGGAGGAGAGGAGAGTTCACCGTATATACTATCCACAGAAACACAGTTGAGAATTCCCTTATTCCATTTGCTATTCAAAAGAATGGCTTCCCTAGACGATGATAGCAAGAAGTCTACCTAAATAATGAAGGGGAAGTTCGTGACCATTTTTGTAGGAAGAAAAGCATAAATCGCAGGAGAGATATTTCCACGGTTGAGCCGTTCTCCATAAGGAAACGCAAGGGTGATCACCCACTCATCAACCTCCATTCTCCTACCAACTCTGCATTCTTGTCAAATTTATAACCGGGTTATGAAAATATATATGGTTAACTAATATAATCAATAATTTACCCAAAATAATTGTCCAATTTACCTTATAATCAATAAATAAATTAATAAATAATCAATAAATTAATTAATTAATAAAATCAATATTTTGACTAAAATGCCCCTAAGTTTGGGCGGGAAAGTTTGGGAGGAGGATAATACTTTTATATATAGTATAGATTAGGCACTACGCTTTTTTCTATATATATATATACTAGTATTTTCGGCCGTGCGTTGCACGCAATGGATTTGCTATAATATTTTAAGGATATTTGGATCGATATACAATTATATAAATTATAACATCAAATATTATATAGCGCAATTGATGAAATTTGTTGGACCAATTATGTTTTGTGATGTTTTCCTTACTTGAATTAGAGCAAATAATTGTCCAATTACCCGTATGATGCACATATAAATTTTTTATTATATATTTAGTTATAAAAATAAAGATAAAATTATAAAAAATTTTAATATTGAACATGTACATTTATTTGATTATAAGATTAGTGCAAAAGTATTACTCAATTAATTGAATAATATATGACTTGTTTGTTTACAATTATCTTTAAAAGATCAATATGTAATATAACTTATGAAACTATATTATTACTAAAATAAATATGAGAAAAATTAGAAATAATTTAATTATAATTATTATAAAAACAAATTCAACGACCAATGTTTAGTTTAATTATCATAATAATTATTAGGCAATTATTAATAGTCAATTACACTAATATATGTGTAATATAATTATACTTTTATAACTTAATTATATTCATGTTCACTGTATCACATTTACTTTTGAATGAATTAATTGTAATTATTATAAATAATCTAATTAACAACCCATGTTTAATTAATTTTTTTTTAAGTTTAAATAATTTAAAGTTTTCAAAAGGAAAGTGTAATTAACTTTTTAAAAAGTTTTTTAAAAATATAATTTTCAGTCAATTAGTAATGTCATTTTCCTTTCCAATTTGCCTAATTTCCATTTCTTTTCGTTAGAATCTTTTTATATTTTCAATCAATTAGTAAAATCAGTTTTTTTTTTTTTTTTTTTATTTTATCTTTACTATTGTTTGGGCGGGAATTTCACAAAAGATTATTTTATATTTATTAATAGTAGTATAGATATAGTCATATAGAAGTATAGATATGTATTTGAATTATTATTATTATTGGTGTAAATAATAATTAATAAATTATTTTTTCTTATAAAATTAGGTCGAATTTATTTTCATTATTCTCACAATTATAATGGTTTAATTATATATTCTCATAATTTGGTAAATAAAATTTTGTTACCATTTAAACTTTATTAATTTTTGTTAACAATTAATTAATAATATTAGTTTGTGCAGTATAGAACACATCTAGTATAGAACAAAATTTTAAGTAGAATTTACCAATTAGCTGATTGCTATCCACTCCTCCCGGAGCCTTTAACGATCCAAAATCTTTGAATTTGAACATGTGTATGTAAATGGATGCAATTTTCCTATGGAAGATCATGAAATTTAAAAAACCAAGCAAAAGCTGAAAAAACTCAAAAAAAAAAAAAAAAGACAGCATACTAACAACATAAAAAATGCATAACAATAAATACAAAATAAAGCAATATGACCAAACATAACCATGATTTTATTCCTATTAAATAAAACAATATACAATTGAGCAATATTAAATAAAACAATATCTTGATCGCAGCAACAGAATTTGCAGATTTGAAAGTCGAGAGGTCGGGAATAATTGACTGCGTTCTACGTTTCTCTTTTAAAGTTCACAATATAGGATTAGGGATTTATATAAGGTTGTATTGATAGAATTGTAGTATGATAAGAATTGTAATGTACAATTGTGATACAATAGGAATTGTAATGTAGAATTGTACAACGAATAGAAAAAATAGGAAATAATCGCATCCTAAATCCTAAATATTATAGGACTATTTTGGGCGGAAAGCTTAAAGTGAGCTGAGGATTTTGTTTTTATATATAGTAGTCTTATTACGATAGAATTGTAGTATAATAGGAATTGTAATGTAGTATGGTGATACAATAAGAATTGTAATGTAGAATTGTAATGTAGAATTGTACAATGAATATGAAAATAGGAAATAATCACATCCTAAATATTGTAGGACTGTTTTAGGCGGGAAGCTTAAAGTGATGATTTTGTTTTTATATATAGTATAGATATAGATATATTAGCCACTATGCTCTGCTATTATATTGCATTCAACAATATACTGTGCTTTTTGTTTTTTTGTTTTTTTTTTTGGTAATGAAACAAATTATGCATTAAGTTAATCAATGTCAACCATGCACATGATAGGCATATATATAATAATGAGCTATTTAGCCTCACTTCTTCCAAATCATACATACAAAATTTGATCCCTCTCATTATATTGCACCTACCTGAATTCTCAAAATACATGAGCATTTAATTTGATACCAACTCATATCAAATGTTCAAACAGATCTGTTTGCCGTCGAACAACAAAATCCACAGCCATAAAATACAAAATCCTTAGCAGCAACAAGCAACGTGTAAGAAGAAGACGTAGTGCCGCCACCATCATCCTCAGCTGCCATCTGTGGAGATAAGCTTAGCTATCTGGTTGTGGTGATAGGGCGAAGAGAGACTGGGATTTCTTAAGGCTGCTTTAGGTAATCTTCTTCTTCTTCCTGTTCTTATTTATATGAAGATCTACAAACTTCAATTAGCAAAGAATCATACTCTTATATTATGGCCTTTCAATTCTAATTATTAGAACAATTTATCAAACACATAACTCACAAAGTTGATCTTCTTCCAATCCTGTTTTTTCAAAGTGAGATTGAAATTGTGAGTATGTAGTATGTCTAATTACGTGTCCTATTCTTATAGTTATACACAATTTCAAAGATTTTCAAGCATAATTGAACCTTAAATGATACAAGAGATCAAATTATAGCATACTCACAACAAGAACCTTAGCTAATTCAATACATACTCTTTTTATGCAATTGAAATCATAGAAACAACTATAATAAGAGCAAGCTTAATCCAAATCCCAGAGAAAATATTAACGGAATAAAAAATGATTGATTTCTAACATTGAATTAAACACTAAAAAATGTAAATATTTTTTAGAAAATCAATTATTTTTTAAAAATTATTTTTCTTATTTCCAAGCTCACCCTTATTCAAAACAGCTCGCCCTTAGCTGTTCCTATTTTGGATCTAGCTGGAGCTGGCTTCCATATACACAAAACAGAGAAAAATTTAAAAAAAATAAAAAAATAGACATAGATTTGAGGTGTAAGATTCCCACTTAACATTAAACAAGAATTGAAAAAACTATTTTTCTAAATGCTTTTGTTGTCAACGCGGTCAAACACATATTCAAGTGAGACTTGCATATCTCTAAAATACCCAACAAGCATTAGTTCTCCCTGAAAAGGAGGTGATCCAGTCACACCTTCCAGTACGGCTACCTTGTTAGGACTTCACTCCAGTCACTAGCCCTGCCTTCGGCATCCCCCTCCTTGCAGTTAAGGTAACGACATCGGACCTGGCCAGCTTCCATAGTGTGATGGGCGGTGTGTACAAGGCCCGGGAACGAATTCACCGCCGTATAGCTGACCGCCAATTACTAGCGATTCTGGCTTCATGCAGGCAAGTTGCAACTTGCAATCCGAACTGAGGACGGATTTTTGGGGTTAGGTCACTCTCGCCGGATCGCGACTTTGTCCCGGCCATTGTAGCACGCGTGTCGCACCGGGCATGCAAGTCCCACTTGCGTGTGTGTGTGTATATATATATATATATATATATATATATATATATATATATATATATATTTTAAATTTGGTGACCAAACTGGTTGCCTTCTCTGAGAAGGCGACCGGCATTTGGTTGCCGGAGACTAAGTTTAAAAAAAAATCATACGTAGGTGGGACTTGCCTATCTCGAGATAGGCAAATTTCACTTGCATACGTGTTTGACCGCCTCTGAGCATTTGGAAAAGTTGTTTTTTCAATTATTTTACTCATTTTTAAAAATGTCTTTTTTTTTTCACAGTTGTTTTTTGTCTTATTACGCTAATATAATTTTAAAATCATGGTTGTTTAGACTTTAGCGTTGACGAGAATTCCTGTCTAAATTGCATCACATCTTTCATTTCTTCTTTGTTCTGCTCTGATCAGCTTACCACATAGACAGACGCAAATGGCTTATGCTGCTGTAACTTCGCTTAAAGGAACACTCCATCTACACTTCTTCCAATCACAACCACCCTTCCCTCTTCCACACAAACAACAGATACTCAATTCTCTCTGTGAAAATCTTGGTTTCCTCCAAGAAATTCTTGAGAAATCTGAGATCGCCTATGATGATGTGGGGGACTTGAAAGATGTAGAGGCAGAGATCAGAGATGCAGTGTTCGAAGCTGAAGAAAGGATTGAGATGGAGTTGACTACCATTTATCTAGCAAAGGGTTGGACGAAGCTGTCGAAGCGTGTTGCTTGCCTCCTCAGGCTTCATGGAATCTTCAAGCAAGCAATAAAACAGACTGATTACCTCAAGAAGAAGTTTATTAAGATTCAAAGTGAAAAGCAGCTTGCAAAGGGTCCATCACAAAGAGGACTACTCCATGGTTCAACATCATCACAGCCTGATAATCTAGAACGCGAGAATAATATTACTGTGACTAAATTTTCCAAAAACGCTTCAATAAAGGTTGACAGTAAAATGGTCGGATGCAAGGAGGAGTTCAAGACCATAATGAAGCAGCTCAACCCACAATCAGGACAGCAGCTACAAGTTGTATCAATTGTAGGCATGGGCGGAATAGGCAAGACCACTTTAGCTCGCAAAGTCTATAAACATCCATCAATTAATTCTGATCATTTTGACATCCGAGCATGGGTTACTGTATCTCAAGAGTATAACGTGGAACAAATGCTTCAATGCCTTATTGGTTATGTTATTGCAGCATTAAGAGATAAACTTCATGAACAGAGCAATGAACTCCATGAGAAGAGACCAAGAAATTTCAACGAAAATCTGCGTAAACTGTTAAGTGGTAAGAGATATTTGATAGTGATGGATGATATATGGAGCACTACTGCTTGGGACAGTGTGCAAGGATGCTTTCCAAATGATAATAATGGAAGTCGTATACTATTGACTTCTCGGCTCGAGGAGGTGGCTAAATATGCAAATTCAGATAACTCTACCATTAACATGTCATTCTTAGATGCCGATCAAAGTTGGAATCTCTTCTGCAATGTGTTTGGTCAAACGAAATTTCTTTCAGTGTTTGAGCAAATTGGTAGAAACATAGTGAAGAAATGTAATGGATTACCTCTAGCTATTACTGTAATAGCTAGTCTTCTCTCCAAGACAGAGACGACAGTGGAGAAGTGGAATAATGTTGCAGAAAATGTGAGTAGATATGTAATTGGTGATTCTAATGATGCATGTTCCAGGATACTATATTTGAGTTACAACCAATTACCACACCACTTAAAAGCTTGTTTTCTATATTTTGGAGTTTTCCCAGAAGACAATGAGATCCATGTGAAGAAGTTGGCTAGGTTGTGGGCGGCAGAGGGATTTTTGAAGGTAGAGGACCATCCAAATATGGAGAAAGTGGCCATGAAATGCTTGCAAGATCTTGTTAATAGAAGTCTTGTTCTTGTTAGCAAACAAAGCTACAATGGAAAAATGAAGACAGTAAGAATACATGACTTGATGCGTGATTTGTGTTTGAGAGAAGCTCGACATGAAAATCTCTTGAATGTCATTGGAGATGAAGAACTTCTATTTGACAAGAAGAAAATCTCTTGTCGTTGGATAAGAGTAGCATCCGAGTTTCATCAAGATCCTTTAACAAAGTGCTTTCACAAATCACATTCCATTCACTATCCTTATGTTAGTTACTTCGAAAGATTGGAAGGATTGGAACGTTTATTTACGCACTTCAAACTACTAAGAGTAGTAGACATAGGGCATATATCTTCCCATGAGGTACTATATGCGTTTGCAAATCTTATTCATTTGAGATACTTAGCTTTGAGGTGTCCAACAATTAGGGATTCCATAAAATATTTTCATTTAGAGCTGTTTGAGCATTGGAATATGCAAAGCTTTATTGTTCATGGAGCATTGGGTTCCTCTAAGGCATATGGAATTTGGAAAATGCCACTATTAAGGAATTTTTGCATTCAACAGATTGATTCATTAGGAACTTCGTCAGTTGTTCATACAAACTTAGAGAGTATATCATGGTTGGCTTCTAAGCTTTGTACAAAGGATTTGTTTACTAGGATTCCAAATTTAAAAAAATTGGGAATTTATGGTAGAGACAATGAAAACAATCTAAATTGTTTTTATAATTTTATGCACTTGAGGCTGCTTGAGGAGCTAAGCATCAAAGGGTGGTTTAATCTCAACCATATTCCATGTAGCAACATCCCATGGGCAACTAGTTTTCTACCAAATCTTAAGAAGCTCAAATTCTTCTGGACTAGTTTGGCATGGAGTGATATGAGGCTTATTGGTATGTTGCAGAATCTAGAGGTTCTAAAATTGATAAATGCTATTGCTAGCGAAGACACAATGTGGGAGCCATATGAGGAAGGGTTCCGTCAATTGAAAAGGTTGGTAATTGAAGATACATTTTTGGAATGTTGGAGTGCCGTGGGTGACCATTTCCCTTTGCTAGAATGTTTAGAGTTACGGAAATGCAAAAATTTGCAAGAAATCCCTAGTGGTTTTGTAGATATCACCACACTAGCACTGATTCAGTTAAATAGGTGTTGGGATTCTGTTCTGGCTTCGGCAAAGTTGATTCAAGAAGAGCAATACAACAACTATGGAAATGTCGTCCTTGTTCGTTCGGAAAATATTTGGGTCTCTTTCTATCCCTCTAATATATGTGTGACCATTTAACATGCACTTTATGCTACTTGAATTCCTCATGGCCATCTAATCTGTTTCCTTTCACTTCTATCTCGTATTTCCTTACCTATCTAACTGCTGTGTGTTCACCTTTTTTCTTTTTTACTTCAATTGTCGGTATTCCGTTTTGGCTTCAGCAAAGTTGATTCAAGAAGAGCAATACAACAACTATGGAAATACCCTCCTTGTCCGTTCGGAAAATATTATGGTCTCTTTCTATCCCTCTAATGTATTATATGGCTGACCATTTAACTTGCACTTAATTCATGTGACTTGAATTCTTCATGGCCATTTGATCTGTGTCCTCTCACTTCTACCTCATTTTTCTTTACCTCATATTTCCTTACCTATCTAACTGCTGTGTGTTCACCTTTTCTTTTTTAATTTATCTATTGCAGACGAAACGTGTAAACAACAAAGAGGAAGAATGGGAAGTGGAGGAAGAGAGTGATCTTTTGTAGGATTAGGCAGGTATTTGGCCGAATACTCTGTTGCAAATCATACTATTATATATTTTAGTCAACTCCAAAGTGTTGTACATAGGATCTGCTTTTTACAAGGATTTCAAATTTTCAAAAATTGGGGATTCAAGGTGAAATGAATTTTGAAAATGAAAATTCAGATGGTTTCTATAATTTTGTGCACTTGGGATAGCTTGAGAAACTAAACATTAAAGATTAAAGTGGCATCTCAAACTTCCATATAGGGGCATTCCTTGGGTAACTAGTTTTCTCCTAACTTAAGAAGCTCAAATTCTTCATCACTAAGTTGTCATGGAGTAATATGAGACTTATTGGTATGTTGTCAAATTTAGAAGTTCTAAAACTGATATATACATATATGCTTGCCTAGGCAAAGAGTGGGAGCCATATGAGGGAGGGTTTCATCTATTAAGAATGTTGGTAATTGAAAGTATCTTGGATATTGGAATGTTGTGGGTGACCATTAAGGGAATCATTTTGAGTGATCTATGCAATGAAGGGAATCATTTTGACAATGAAGGCTTGTTTTACTAACACTGGGCACTAATTTGATTTATTTAGAAGATTTTTAATTTGTTTGAAGAAGATACATGATACATCTAATTCTTGACCTTTTGTTAGCCCTCATTTGAACCAATTTTTTGAACAAAGTGCTTATTCTTGAGTAGAATCTATGACTTGTTTGTGTGAATTGTTGTTTCTTTAGATAAAGTGGTCACAACAAGTCATTAGGAGGTTCTTCGGAGCATAAAGGAACAATTTTGGAAGCCAGGATTTCACTCAAGGAGATTCGGAGCAGCATTCGTAGCGGAGAAGAAGCTGGAAATCGCAAGCAAACAGCCTCACACACGGCCGTGTGCAAGGCCGTTTGCCCCCGTCTCCCTATAGGATTCAGCAGGCTACCATACGGCCGTGTACACGGCCGTATGGTAGGTCGTATGCACGGTCCTCTGCACAGTATTTAAGCGAAATTTCTGCAATTTATACCAAAGTTCGAACGCTAGTGACGTGTGGCAAAACTGAGTGATGGTGAGTGTACGGGTGTGAAATGTTGTTCCGCTGAGGATTGGGGGTTATGACACGCAATATGCAATCACAAAACTAGGTACTAGCACAAGGAAATCAATAAGAAGCTAAGCAAATGACAACAAGGTAAAACAAACACATATAAATAATAGATAAATACAAAATTAAGAAATAGGACTCAAGTTAGGGGTATTACTCTATTGATGCTTTAACACTTAAGTTTGGAGGAACAACATTTTACCTAGGGTCTTGAGGCAAGCACAAATAAATTCTAGTCAAAACAAGGATTGTCCCACTTCTGTGGTGTATCAACCCAAATTCTTGAAGAACAAAAGCTATTTAAGCCCCAATATACCCCTATTTCCACAGAAGGGAAATTGGGTTCGAGAGTGGGAAAGCTCAAGTCTTTCATCCAATTCCCATTAAGATATAAAGACTTTCCAAACACAAACAACAATTGCTACTATCAACTATTGCAAGATAGAATAAAGACCCAACTCAAACTCAAGAACCCTAGGTGGGGTTCTTCCCCTTTTTCACAATAATCACAACTTAAGCATCAAAATAGATAATACAATCCTAACTCAAGCCCATAAACTAACTACTCATGATTAAATAACATAAAGAATACAAAAGTACAAGTAATAAACATAAATCTTGCAAAAGAAAAGAGAAAAGTGAAAGAAAGCTTCTCTATTAAAATGGGTGGTGGAATCTTGAAATCCAAGATTACAAGCTCCAAAAGTGTTAAAGAACATAGATCTAAGCCTAATTTAACCTAAAAATATGAAAGGAAGTGAATAGGAGTGTCTAGAGTTCAACCATTGGTCAAAACTGAGTTCAAAATGTTCAAAACGAGCTTAAATAGTGAGCAGAGCATGTGCTATACCGCCAGGTAAACGGCTGTATGCTAGGCCGGATACCAGTCCCCTGGAACTGCCTCTTTGCACTGTAATTCGGCCTAAAACCTCCGGCCTAGCATACGGCCGTTTGTTTGGCTGTATGCCTCCTCTCCAGAAACTGCATTTCCGAACTCTGTGCAGCTGCTTTGACTTCTAGGCTGGTTTTCACCATTTTCCGTTCAAAATTACGAAATTTGTATTTATGAAAAAGTTGTAGCTCTTGAAGTCTTATTTTCAATGGTTCAAAGATCACTTAATTTGGACATTCCTAGGCGGAGATATGATCCAATAACTGAACAGTGGTCGAAATGAGCGAAAATTGCAATGCCTTGATCTTTCGCTCTTCTTTTGTTTTGGTTTGTCTAAATGAAAAAGACAATTGAAAACACCTATCTTAGACTTTCTTAGGATTATTGCATCCATCTACATATAATAGCTTCATATTTGGTCTCCATTTGACTTCAATGCCCACCAAAATGCATGAAAATGCTCATTTTTGCTTATAATGCTTTCAACTTATACTCCTTGCAAAATAGCACAAATAAGCACTAATTCTCATGAAATTTGGAATGATCTATAATAAAAAAATGACTTAGTGAAAGGAGGGAAAATATAGACAAATAAGCACTTATCACCTAGCTATCTTAGAATTACTTTTCCTCATTTCTATAACACTTAATTATTAGCCTACATTAGCTTAGATTTACTCTTAGAAACTCTTGGGAGCATTGAATACAAGGATCTGAAGTGGATCTCAACATCATTTCTCTTCCATTTAATACAAAAGTGGTCTATTTCTTCATCTCTCTTCTCCTTTACATTTATTGCTATTTAATGCTTTCTTTGCTTGATATTGCTATGTCTACTCTAGAAATGAGAGAATAGTCTTTTTTTATGGGTTAGATTTGGTGTTTATTGCTTCTATTGATGCTAGTTATGTGATTATTGCATAAATGGGATGAACACCCATTTAGGGTTCTTGAGTTTGAGTTGGGTTATAATTCTATCTTTCAATGATTATTGCGCAGTGATTGTTGTTTGTTTTTGGAAAGTCTTTCATTACAATGGGAATTGGATGAAAGACTTGAGCCTTCCCAATCTCAAACTCAATTTCTCTTCTATGGAAATAGGGGTAGATTGGGATTTACAAAGCTTTTGTTCTTAAAGAATTAGGGTTGATACACCATGGGAAAGGACAACCCTTGTTCTAATCCTTGTGGGAACTTGGATTCTTTAGTGCTTGCCTCAAGACCCTAGGGTAGTAGGGTTATTGTTTTTCCCCCAATCTAAGTGTCAAATGCATCAATAAAGTAATACACCTAGTCTAACCCATCTTTCCCAATTGAATTTAAACCTAGATTTAATCTTGTTTTCCCTTTAATCCAAAATGCCAAAAATACTTTAGTTTTAATCCAAAACCAAATATGATTTACTTGGATCCTTATAGATTCCAAGACCTTAATGTCTAGAGTTTAGGTAAAGACTTTCTACGTGCCATAAACCCTAATCCTCGTGGTTGGACATTCACACCCGTTTTCACCATCACCCCTTCATCAATACTGTGCTAGATAGCCATATGAGTCCTTTCTTAACATTCGTCGAGTATATTTGCCATATGGCTGCCATGGGTAGTGAATAGGTTTAGGTGGTTAATGATTAGTTGAATGGATGTTTTACTAGTGTGTTGGTCTTAGCCTCTTAGGCTTAGTTGGATGAACTTGGTTTTTGGCTTATCTACTACTATAAGTAATTATGTTAATTTCTTCTTACTGTGTTTGGGAGCTTAATTATAGCTGTTTTGATCATAATTTCATAAGCTATTTTAAGGAGCCTATCAAAATAATTTGATAAGAGTTTTTCGAAGACCGGGTAAGATGGTGAATACCAATAGGCTGTTACCAAAAAGTACTGAATATTTATCTCAAATGGGCTTATTTGAAGTTGTTTATCCAAATAACTTAATATATTGATCATTGCTGGTTTTGAACTTCTAAAGGCTATATCGGTAGAATTGACTAATTGAGCAATCAACCTGAATGAACTTCATTTCGGAATTGCAGTTGAATTCATGGGAAAGCAATAGTTTTCCTACTGTAAATCTCATAAATGCATGCGTGCTTGTCTTTTTGTTGTCCTTTCGATCACCTGAATGTGTGCTGCAGAGGTAGCTTTTTGGGCTGTTTCCACATAAATCCTTATGGGGTTTTTGCCGAGACATTCCTTGTCACCGATACCGAGCAATTGCCCTTTTTGGTTACAGCAGTTTACTAACCTCGTGTTTCTCATTTCCAGCGACAGAGTGGGTGAAGGGAAAGCAAATGGAGGAAGTGCTATCCATCAAGAATACGTAAGTTTTCTTTTTTTCCTTATGACATTCACTTTTCTTCATTAGTATTCTATACGGTAATAACCTGAATTATTCATTTGCTGCTTTTAGTTCGCATGTTTATATACGTCAATGTGTTCGTACCTTTTTCCTGCCTCCATAGATTACAAATATAAGTAGTTACAATTGTAGCCTTGCACTCCTTGATATTTTGATATGCTTTATGTCACAATTTCTTAGAAATTACAAGAGAACTGTGAGCACGTATACATTTTAGGAGTAATGCTAATATATATTCCTTGGCGTTATTTCAATAATATTTGCAGGGAAATTGCAAAACATCTCTCTCTCCCTCCTGTTAAACTCCACTGCAGCATGCTCGCTGAGGATGCAATAAAGGCTGCCGTAAAGGATTACGAGGCAAAACGTGCAAACACATTGCCAAGTGATGCAACTACTGCTTGATAGAGATCGAGTTTAATCGAGAACCATGACCTCTGAGCAATATAACTAACAATTATGTTAATAGTCAGTCTGAATAAAGCACTATTTTATATGCATGTATATAGGCTGTGTCCATCTGAAATAAGCACAATATATATATAGTTGTGAAAACCATCAGTTACCTGTGTCATTTACAATCCCTTGTATTGTTGTATGTTAGATCCTGGGGTTGTACTGCTACCTTTAAAAATATTTACAGTTTATAAATATATATAGCTTGTTTGTTACACTCCAAATTGCTTTTAACCACTCTTTTGGGTGCATGATATGATCTGGGCAGAGACTGGGATCGCGTCACGGATCTATGATCCCTCCGTCACCTCCTAATAAAAGAGTTAATCTCGTAGTTCTTGGTTTTTTTGAAGAGGTGTTGTAAGTGTTTCATTTTTTTCGAATTTCAATTTGTGCAAGAGAGATAGTTGTCCATACACTGATTATGAATGTATAGATTTTCGAGAAGAGAGGAGCTTGGCAAAGGTAAAAAACATTGAAGTAAGAACAACTTTAAAATTAAATGATAGGGGTAATGTATCAATGCATCTACTGCTTGAACAAGTACCTTGTAGCTTAGTGCTTTTAACCACTTGAATAGCATCAATTGTGATATAGATAGATTGACTGGGTTGCAACTGATATAGATAAAGTACGTTAAAATTGATCGATTAATTAACTTTATTTATGTGACATTAACATCATTGGTTAACTTTACTGATGTGACATTAATGTTATTAGAGCATCCATAATAACGGTTTTTTAGGGGTTTTTGGAATATTGATAGGTAATGTGGAGGGAAGAGAAGGAGAGAGAATGAGTTGGGTTCAATTGCAAAAATGGATTTTTGGAACAGTGATTGTGTCAGAGAGAAGAAGTAGAGTTGTTGCGCGTTGGGCGCACAACAAACGCCCACCGGACACGTTTATTTCATCATTTTGTTTATTTCATCTTGTCAGTTTCGCAACCTTTTTTGTTTTCCTTTTTTCCCCCTTTTTCTATTTTCTTTTATCTCTTTCTCCTCTCATATTCTCTTTCCTAATCACACTTACAAAAACTCCTCAAAAACCACAAAAAACTCATTATTACATATGCTCTTAGAGCAACCACAATAGATTTTTGGGGCAGGTTTTTGTAACTTTTATTAATCCTATGTGGGAGAGAGAGAGAGCATTGGAGAGAGAAGACAAAGGTTCTTGCAGAAAATGTGAGTTTTTGTCTCCTAATGTTGGACCCACCAAATGATTAACAAAAATAAACAGTAGCAATGCACACCAGCAGAGTCCAGTGGGGCGCGTTGAGGGTGGTCGCCAGTTGGCGACCACCCTCATTTCTTGTTTTTTCTTTCCTCTCTCTTTTTTTGTACTTGACTCCTAAAAACTTGTGAACTTATGATAGGCTCCAAAAGCTTAATTGGCTCCAAAAGCTTCTCTAATCTTTAGTTGTGCTTTGTTTCGTTGTAGTGTGGTTTTCAATTTATTATAACCATGAGGTGTATATATTGCCACTCAAAGAATGATTAGCCGAGAATGAAAATGCATTAATGTAGTATGGATTTCTTGATAAATTAAAAGGACAACCTCCACTATATATACTGTCGTTGCTGAGTTTTAAACTTTGATCTTTTTTCTTAAATATTATCTACTAAACTAGTGAACTAAATTCGTGCAAGCTAACTTTTAAAAGTATTAAATGCACTTGGTAGATCGAGTTTGTTGAGCCGATTCATTCATAGGCAATATAATGAACTAGTAGTAGGCAAAGGAACTTGCTTAGGTCGTCCACTATAAACTTTACCATTAGCTTTATCTACTAGTCTTTGCATTTCATATTTTTGCTCTATTCCCACATTCTTACACTTTGCAATCCCACCCCCACCTCCTTCTATCGAATGAGCTCAAACTCTTGTGTGAGTCCCATTTGTATTTAAAAAAAGTTTCATACAAAATAGAATAAATTAATTAAATTTGCCAAAGACCTTGTGGTCAAGTGGCATCCGGTGTCCCGATTAACACTCTCATCATATGGGAGTGGGTTCGAGCCTCAGTGAGCCTCAGTGGAGGCAACTGTTGCTATTGACTCGTTGTGCTTTAGTAGGTTGAGCAAGTAGCTGTTTACAGATACTACATTGCAACAGAGTCAGTAGTACTCAAAAAATAAAATTAATTAAACTTATAAGAACTAAAAATACCAGTAAAATCCTCTACAACTCTCATCTTAATTAAGATAGTCTTTAATTAGATTTTATAAAATAGTTCTATTAGTGAGGTGAATTGGAATGATAGTAGTGTTATTATTGGAAGACAAATTATGAATGTGCATAGTGGTTGGTTGTAGATGCTTTGGAGGATTGAAGGTTGGTGAATGCTTTGTTGCACATCATACATATTATATTTAAAATCTTATGAATGATTTCTCTTCATGGGTCTAAGGCAGATTTATAGGATTTAAGATATAATTTAAAGAAATCAGGAAACTTAAGTTATTAAAAAAACATTGATGGATGATGCCTTTGTCTCACATCTCAATTCCCTTTGTTAATCAAGTGAAGTTGTACACATTTTGTTAGAGAATTAGTTTTGTGGTATATGCACACAACTCTATCATATTTTTAATATAAAATCTTATTTTTTTGACTAAAAACAACACAATAAACATCTTAAACTCAATACTATTTTTTGGTGAAATTAAAGCTGTAATGTAATTTAATAGTTTTTTGTCAATTTGGAAAAGCCTTCATTAGTATGAATAGTCAATTAATAAAGTAAATAGCATTAGAAAAGCCATATGGGCGTTTGGTCTAGTGGTATGATTCTCGCTTTGGGTGCGAGAGGTCCCGAGTTCGGTTCTCGGAACGCCCCTTTTACTTTGTTGTGTTTAAATGGTTTAATCTTCGTATTCTTGGATCGTAATTTGGGCGGTTCAGTTTATCAACTAAAATTCAACTTTCATTGACAATTATTATATTCTAGTCTAGTTTTATACGGAGTAATCGCCAAACTAAATATACATTACAAAATGATGTCTATATACATTACAAAGTAATATCTAAACAACAAAAGTTTTAAGAATAGTTCAAGGATTTTTTTTTCCCTTTATTTATTTTTTATTAAACCGTAACTATTTAACTCCTAGTGAAAATATAAAATTATTGAATTTTTTTTCTTTAATGTTAGTAAACTGTGAGTCAATCATTTTTTTAGTGTTTAACTAAAATTTTAACATGTTGAACTTCTTTAAAATTTTAAACTAAAATCTCACAAATATAATAATAATTATTATTTATTTACTATGTCTGTATGTTACCTAGTAAGAGGCGTCCTTACATTAAGTCAAGATCGGTACAATGATGCAATATCCATCCATTATTTAAGTGTTAGTTGAATAATGAGGAAGAAAAAGAATAAAAGTGTTATTATTCATGCATTAAATATGGAACTTTAATTTTTTTGATAAAAGAAGAGGGTATGAACCCGAAAAGGAAAGAGAAACTAAAGAAAAGCCTCGCCCCTATAACTGGGGATAGAACGATGAGAATAGACCCCAAGTTGGTCTTCTAAAAACGTCTTCTGCAAATCGCAGGGCACCTCGTTTAACTGGCTTAAACCGCCACTCACATGAAGAGCCTTCTTAGCAATCGCATCTGCCAAACGGTTTTGTTCCCTATAGACGTGTCGAAAGCAAATATCCTCAAACTGCCTCCCCCTCTGAACAACAACGCTGGATCAGGTTAGCTACATTCCCATGCGCGACCGAATTGCGTTGGAGAAGGTTATAAACGGTCATGGAATCTGTTTCGACTATCAGCTTTCGGACACCAAGGCGCAAAGCAAGACGCACACCCTGGAGAACCCCCCAGGCTTCAGCTTCGTCGACATTACAACTTCCAATGGCGTACATAAAACCCCCTATCCAGCTTCCCTCCGGATCACGCAAAGCGCCACCGCAGCCAGCAGTCCCTGACGCAGTAGAGCAGCTGCCATCGACATTAATCTTGGCCCAGCCAAGAGGTGGTTTCATCCAAGAAACACAGACATCAATGGAACGAGTCGCAGAAGGTCTAATATTCCGCTTCGAGAAAACAGCAGCGACCTCCAAATCTTGTTGTCGTAGCCACGCGAGTTTTTGACGTAGGGGCAGCACTCTTTGATTGAAGACTACATCATTGCGCCACTTCCAAATCCACCACACCCTTATTGCGAATTTCTGCGGCCATCCTGCGGCAAGGCCCATGGATCGATCTCCGGTAACATTTGCGAGCAACCAGGCATCCCAATCCAGTCCATCGAGAAGGGCAGACTGCCTAGACCCCAAAGCCGCATTCCAGATGGCATTAGCTTCTTTACAGTGCCGAAATAAATGGTCATTGTCCTCCTGTTGCCCTGCACAAAGACCACACATAGTATTAGATGTCAATTTCCTCCTGGCTCGTTCAACATTGGTCATGAGCCGACCATGTTTGAGCAACCAAAGAAAGATACAAATTCTGTTAGGCACTTTAGTGTCCCATAGAGACAGCCAGTGGTTTGGAATTCCAAGAGGCGGTGTTGGATGAATGGCCGAATAAGCTGATGAGAGGGAGAAATCCCCGCTCGGTTCAAGGCCCCACCCATACTCGTCGGCGTCATCCTCATTAGGAGATAAGATATAACCCGCCAGTTTATTCATGACAGACGAAGGAATGAGATCATGGAGCCAATCCCATTTCCACCCTCTTCCTTCCTCCCAATAATCAGATACATCAGCATACAAGTCGGGAAGGCTGATCGACGTGCATAGGCAGTTTTGTTATATTAATACACACATATATTAATACACACATATATTATAGACAGGGCCGAGTTTTGTTATTTGCGTGGCCCTGTGCTGGTAAATAAGTGAGGCCCTATAAAAGTATAAATAAACTGTTCAATGACCTTGCGGTCTAGTAAGAGGCACCCGCCGGTTGCACCCTTTATGGAAGGGGTTGGGTTCGAGCCTCAGTGGAGGCGATATTGACTCTTTGTACTTCAGTAGGTTGAGAAAGTAAATAAACTGTGAATTGAAGAAAAGTGATTCGCGTGAATATTACGGAGTATAATTTTTATTATCCATTTTGAGCTAATATAATCACAAATACATACATATACTAACTATTGGGCCATGACTGGATTAGGGACCCTCAAAATTTTGGGACCCTGTGCTGTGCCCATCTTGCACACCCTAAAATCCGGCCCTGATTATAGATGAAGGATCAGGAGTGGCAATAGGCTTCAGGTTAAAGATGGGGTTTAATCTCATCCATTGATCTAATCAAAATCAACCGTCCAGATTGAAGAATTTTATTTTTTAAACGTGGTGACAATTTGATCACTTTCCATATTGTTGAAAGTTAAGGTGCGTAGTTTCTGTGCTTAATGTGCGTAAGTTCTTCGATCAGTTGAGAATTAAGGTACATTTTTTTGTTGAAACTTAATGTGCGTCAGTCTAAAGCTTTATGTGCGTTTTTCCATAGCTTAAGGTGCATTCTTTTTACACATAAGGTGTGTGATTTCTGTGTTTAAGGTGCGTCAGTTCTTCAGTTGAGAATTTAAGGTGCGTTTTTTGTTAAAACTTAAGATGTATCCTTTCATAGCTTAAGATGCGTCTTTGTAACACTTAATTTAAGGTGCGCCATGTTTAACACTGTACTGAAGGTGCGTCAATTTAACAGTTAAGGTTCGCCATTTTGACACTTAAGGTGTGTCTTTGTAATAGTTAAGGTGCACCATTTTTACACTTTGTTTCTTTCAACCCAGGACGCGCCTTTTTTTTTTTTTTTTAATTTAAATTTTCATTGATTTGAGCCGTTGATCTAGTTGATATATATATATATGTTGATATGTATTTGTATGAAGATGCTAGTTGAATGAAATTTGGATTTACCTCATATATTATTGCTGATCCTTTTCTCTCTTTCAATTTCACATACCGTACGTGCAAGATTCATCGGTTAGGAGCTAACTGTCAACGGACATAACCAACTGCAACACTTATTATTATTTTTAAAGCGATTTTTGAAACATTAACCTGATAAACTGTTCCTATTTTGGATCAAGCTGGAGCTGGTTTCGATAAACACAAAATAGAAGAAAAAAAAAGACATAGATTTGAGGTGTAAGATTCCCACTTAACATTAAACAATTTAGTCTCATGTTGTCATTATCTTCCTCGCTCTAATAATATTTCTTTGCAATTACTCGCAATTAGTTTTACAAGTTGCAGATCAGAAAGCCACATACATTTTTATATAAAGTGCTAACAGTCAATATAATGCTGCCTGCCATTTTGCAATAAATAAATCAAAAGAGTTAAATTATTTGTAATGTTAATTAAAATAATTGGCCATAATTGTGATAGGGTAGAAATATTTGATATTAAATTATCTGAGAATAAGATAAGCCTAGAAAAAAAACAAAGTGCTAACCCACGCTACTGCGAATATAATTTTAAAATCATGGGTTTTGGACTTTAGCTAAATCTCATGCATCAGAACACATCTTTCATTTCATCTTAGTACTGCACTACTGCTCGATCTGATGGCTTATGCTGCTGTAACTTCGCTTATGGGAACACTTTCTCTACATTTCTTGCAACCACAACCACGCTTGCCTCTTCAATACAAACAACAAATACTTTCTCTCCATCAAAATCTTGGTTTCCTCCAAGAAATTCTTGAGAAATCTGAGATCGCCTATGCCTATGATAATTCAGCGATGAAAGATTTTGAGGCAGAGATGAGAGATGTAGCGTTCAAAGCTGAAGAAGGGATTGAGATGGAGTTGATTACCATTTATCTAGCAAAGGGCTGGACGAAGAGTCTTGCTTGCCTCAGGCTTCATGGAATCTTCATTCAAGCTGTAATACAGACTGATTACCTCAAGAAGAAGTTTATTAAAATTAGTGAAAAGCAGCTTGCAAAGGTTCCATCACAAGGTGAAAGGATGCCACAAAGAGGACTACTTCATGGTTCAACATCATCACATCCTGATCTAGAACGCGAGAATAATATTACTGCGAGTACATTTTCCAAAAACGCTTCAATAAAGTTTGACAGAGGAATGGTCGGATGCGACGAGGAGTTCAAGACGATAATGGATCAGCTCACCCGACAATCAGCAAAGCAACTACAAGTTGTATCAATTGTAGGTATGGGAGGAATTGGGAAGACCACTTTAGCTCGAAAAGTCCATGAAGATTCATCAATTACTTCTTATTTTGACAAACGAGCATGGGTTACCGTATCTCAAGAGTATAACGTGGAACAAATGCTCCAATGCCTTATTGGTTGTGTTAATGCAGTATCAAATGATGTGCTCCATGAACAAAGAAATGACAACTTAGCAGAAAGTCTGCGCAAACACTTGAAGGAGCAGAGATATTTGATAGTGATGGATGATATATGGAGCAAAGAAGCTTGGGATAGTGTGCAAAGATGCTTTCCAGATGATAATAATGGAAGCCGTATACTACTGACTTCTCGGCTCCGGGAGGTGGCTGAATATGCAAGCTCAGGTAACTTTACCATTAACATGCCTTTCTTAGATGTCAATGCAAGTTGGAATCTCTTCTGCCATGTGTTTGGTAAAACGGAATTTCTTTTAGTGTTTGAGCAAATTGGTAGAGACATAGTGAACAAATGTGAAGGATTACCTCTAGCTATTATTGTAGTAGCTAGTCTTCTCTTTCATACAGGTGAGATAGTGGAAAAGTGGGTGAATGTTGCAGAAAATGTGAGTAGATATGTAATTGGTGATTCTAATGATGCATGTTCCAAAATACTATATTTGAGTTACAACCAATTACCACACCACTTAAAAGCTTGTTTTCTATATTTTGGAGTTTTCTCTGAAGACTATGAGATCCATGTGAAGAAGTTGGTTAGGTTGTGGGTGGCAGAAGGATTTTTGAGAGTAGTGGACCATCAAAATATGGAGGAAGTGGCCATGGAATGCTTGCAAGATCTTGTTAATAGAAGTCTTATTTTTGTTAGCAAACAGAGTTACAATGGGAAAATGAAGACGGTAAGAATACATGACTTGTTGCGTGATTTGTGTTTGACAGAAGCTCGACATGAAAATCTCTTGAATGTCATTGGAGATGAAAATTTTCCATTTTTGAGGGAAGCTCAACATGAAAATCTCTTGAATATCATTGGAGATGAAAAACTTCCATTTTACAAGAAGAAAATCTCTTGTCCTTGGATAAGAGCAGCATCAGGGTTTGATCTACTTCCTTTGACAAAGTGCTTTCACAAATCACATTCCTTACACTATCCTTATGGTGTTTACTCTTATAACTCTGAAAGTGTGGAACGCCTATTTTCACACTTCAAACTACTAAGAGTAGTAGATATAGAATGGATGTGTTCATATGGATTTAGGGTACTAAATGCGCTTGCAAATCTTATTCATTTGAGATACTTGGCTTTGAGGAATTTAAGGAATTTAGTACTTAATGGCACTGAATATTTTGATTTAGAGCTCTTTGAGTATTGGAATATACAAAGCTTTATTATTTGTGGAGATGATGTTACTTTGGATTTCTCTAAGGCATCTGGAATTTGTAAAATGCCACTATTAAGGAATATTTGCATTGAACGGATTGTTTCTTTAGGAACTTTGCCAGTTGTTCATAGAAACTTAGAGAGTATATCTTGGTTGCATCCTAAGCTCTGTACAAAGGATCTGTTTACAAGGATTCCAAATTTAAAAAAATTGGGGATTGATGGTGGAGTCGATGAAAACAATCTAGATTGTTTTTATAATTTTGTGCACTTGGGGCAGCTTGAGAAGCTAAGCATCAGAAAGTGGCATTCTCTCAACCGTATTCCATGTAGCGGCATCTCATGGGCAACTAGTTTTCTACCAAATCTTAAGAAGCTCAAGTTCATGGATACTAATTTGCCATGGAATGCTATGTGGCTTATTGGTATGTTGCCGAATCTAGAGGTTCTAAAACTGATATGTGCTATTGCCTTTGATGACAGAATGTGGGAGCCATCCAAGGAAGGGTTCCGTCAATTGAAAAGATTGGTAATTGAAGATACAATTTTGGAGCGTTGGGATGCTGTGGGTGACAATTTCCCTGTGCTAGAATGTTTAGAGTTACGACATTGCCTTTCTTTGCAAGAGATTCCTAGTGGATTTGTGGATATCACCACACTAGCACTGATTCAGTTAAGCTGGTGTCTGGATTCCGTTTTGGCTTCAGCAAAGTTGATTCAAGAAGAGCAATACAACTATGGAAATGCCCTCCTTGTTCGTTCGGAAAACATTATGGTCTCTTTCTATCCCTCAGCTCTAATATATTATATCTGTGACCATATAACATGCACTTACTTCATGCTACTTGAATTCTTCATGGCCATCATATCTCATCTGTTTGCTCTCACTTCTATCTCATATTTCCTTACCTATCTAACTGTTGTGTGTTCACCTTTTCTTTTTACTTAATTTATGGATTGCAGACGAAACGTGTAAATAACAAATAGGAAGAATGGGATGTGGAGGAAGAGAGTGATGTTTTGGTGGATTAGGCAGGTATTTGGCAGATTGAATACTGTGTTGCAGATCATACTATTATATATTTTAGTAAACTGCAATGGTTTCTCCTTGTCAGAAGAAGTTGGTGATGGAAAGAGCTTAGTAAACTGCTGTTAGTTGCTTATTCTGCTTTTTATTATTTTAGTTTTTGAGTGTGTTTGCAGAAAGAGCTTACAATTTTTTTTGAAAGCTGTTTGGTCTTGCTATTTTAATGAGTATATGGAACTATTTTGAGAATAGATTTTTGAAAGCAGATAAAATGGCAACTTCCAATAAGAAAAAAAGTTATTCACTTAATTATTTGAAGTTGTTTAATTAAAGTATCCAAATTTCGTAATATATAGAGAGAGCATTGGTAGTTTTGAAGTTATAAAGACAATATAAATTAGAAGTTGCAATGTTGGTGTCAATGTTTTTGAATTATGGCATCCAAGTGAATGAGTGATGCTCTTTTTGGTTGCAGCAGATATATACCACTTTGGGCTGTTTCTGTATAAATCCTTATGGGACCTTTATCGCGCTGCTACTATACCTTGGATAGGAGTCTACTCTTCCAAAGTACCTGGCCGAGGCAGTGGCCATTCGGGAGGTGCTGAAACGAGGTATCGAGAGAAGCTTCAAGTGGAAACAGATGCACTGTCGATGGTTCGAGGCCTATCAAATGACAATGACTGAGTCCTCGTTTTATCTTGTCTTAGCTAACATAAAAATCACTGTAAAATTGTTTTCCACAAACTTTTATGTCTTTTTCTAAACGATTAGCGAATCGTACTGTCCACGTGTTAGCTTGGAGTTAATTTCTTAGTCTGATTGTAAAGAATGGTTGTAACATAAAAACACTATCTCGCATAACATAGCAGGAGGATTTGTTATATATGAATCTACCAATGGTTTTTGAAGTAGTTGTGGGTTTGTTGCTGTAATGAATTTGGCTGAATACATAGTGTGTTGCATCATAAACTATTATGGTTTGTGCTTCAATTTTGGTATAAAATGTTGGTGTTATTTCTTCATTTGAACTGATTTTTCCATCTAAAAGCAGAGAGTGCAAGGCGTGGATTATATTAATCAGTAGATAGGAGGGGTTTTGTAGGTTGAAGTACTCTACTTGCGCTGCCTTAATCACATGACGAGGTGGGAGATGGAAAATTAAGTATTAAGTTAATGAATTTGAGGTATGCACAAGATGGGCATAATATAATATAATATGGTCCTAATATAATAATGAGGTGAGGTATTTTAGGCTCACTTCTTCCAAGAAAATTTGATCCCTCTTCTTGTCAAATTGCACCTACCTGAACTCTCAACATATATGGGCATTTCATACCAAGTCATATCAAATGTTCGAACAGATCTGTTTGCCGTGGAACAACAAAATCCACAGTCATACAATACTAAATCCTTAGCAGCAACAAGCTAAGCAAGGAGGAATTGAAGCAGAAGTACAGTGGCGCCATCATCATATCATCCTCAGCCGCCATATGTTTTGTTGAAGGACTCAATTACCGGCATGCGGAGATAAGATTAGCTAAGCTATCTGGTTGGGGTGATTGGATGAAGACACACTGGGATTTCTTAATGCTGCTTTAATTTAGGTATTCTTCTTCTTCTTCCTCTTCTTATTTATCTGAAGAGCTACAAACTTCAATTTGGGGATTTCATTAATATGAACACCAAGAAGCTTCAATTTGGGGATTCCTCGGAGGAAAAATTAAAACATTTCTTTTTATTTTTATAATTTTTTTTTTAAATATCTACCTGACGATATGTTGAATATTTATATATATAATATAGTACTAGTTTTTTTTATGCGCGATGCGCAAAAAATATGTGCCCAATGTTAATATTTTATATTAAAAATTTAAATCTATTTAGATTTTAAATATTTAAATTATTGTAAATAATAATAATAATAATGTAAAATATTTTTTTTATAAATTTTATATTTATATTTTAGAAAATAACTAACACATAACTCCAATATATGATGCGTATATATTATTATTATTATTGAAGAAAATAAGAAAATATATAGTGGATGCACATGCATGGTAACAATAGTGGAAAATATAACGGAAGTTATAACGGTAGGGGTATGTTTGTCTAATATATTGTAAAGTATAGCATAATGTACAACAAAACTTAACGGAAAAAACGGACATAAATGAAGGGTATAACCTTCATTCACACATATTATGTTTTTAGAAATGTATGTTTGACTGATTTTTTTTTTTTTTTAAACTTTAAACTAAATAAAAAATGACTGAAAAAAATTAAGGGACTAAAATTATATTTTTTCCTTAATTAAAATAATTGGACATATATAATTGTTATCGGATACCAATATTTGATATTAAATAATCAAAACATAAATTTTTGGCTATAATTGTGAGGTTTAGACTTTAGCATTGAAATGAAAATTCCTGTCTAAATTGCATCACATCTTTCACTTCTTCTTTGTTCTGCTCTGATCAGCTACAACATAGACAGACGCAAATGGCTTATGCTGCTGTAACTTCGCTTAAAGGAACACTCCATCTACACTTCTTGCAATCACAACCGCGCCTGCCTCTTATATATAAACCAAAGATGGTCTCTCTCCATAGAAATCTTAGTTTCCTTCAAGAAATTCTTGAGAAATCTGAGATGGCCTATGATGATGTGGGAGCGATGAAAGATGTAGAGGCAGAGATCAGAGATGCAGTGTTCGAAGCTGAAGAAAGGATTGAGATGGAGTTGACTACCATTTATCTAGAGGCAAAGGGTTGGGCGAAGCGTGTTGCTTGCCTCCTCAGGCTTCACGGAATCTTCATTCAAGCTGTAAAACAGACTGATTACCTCAAGAAGAAGTTGATTAAGATTAAAAGTGAAAAGCAGCTTGCAAAGGGTCCACCACAAGGTGAAAGGATGCGAAAAAGAGGACTACTCCATGGTTCAACATCATCACAGCCTGATCTAGAACGGGAGAATAATATTACTGTGAGTAAATTTTCCAAAAACGCTTCAATAAAGTTTGACAGTAGAATGGTCGGATGCAATGAGGAGTTCAAGACGATAATGGATCAGCTCACCCGACAATCAGCAAAGCAGCTACAAGTTGTATCAATTGTAGGCATGGGCGGAATAGGCAAGACCACTTTAGCTCACAAAGTCTATGAAGACCCATCAATTACTTCTCACTTTTACATGCGAGCATGGGTTACAGTATCTCAAGAATATAAGCTGCTACAAATGCTCCAATGCCTTGTTGGTTGTGTTAGTGCATCAAATGATGAACAAAGCAGCGATGACCCAAGCCGATTAGCAGAAAGTTTGCGTAAACACTTGAAGGATCAGAGATATTTGATAGTGATGGATGATATATGGAGCACTACTGCTTGGGATAGTGTGCAAAGATGCTTTCCAGATGATAATAATGGAAGTCGTATACTATTGACCTCTCGGCTAAGGGAAGTAGCTGAATATGCCAGTTCAAGTAACTCTACTATTAACTTGTCATTCTTAAATGACAATGAAAGTTGGAATCTCTACTGCAAGGTGTTTGGTCAAACAGAATTTCTTTCCGTGTTTGAGAAAATTGGTAGAAACATAGTGAAGAAATGTAATGGATTACCTCTAGCTATTATATTAATAGCTAGTCTCCTATCCAAGACAGAGGAGACAATGGCGAAGTGGAGTAATGTCGCAGAAAATGTGAGTAGATATGTAAATAGTGATTCTAATGATGCATGCTCCAGAATATTATATTTGAGTTACAACCAATTACCACACCACTTAAAGGCTTGTTTTCTATATTTTGGAGTTTTCCCAGAAGACTATGAGATCCATGTGAAGAAGTTGGCTAGGTTGTGGGCGGCAGAGGGATTTTTGAAGGCAGAGGACCATCCAAATATCGAGGATCCAAATATGGAGGGAGTGGCCATGGAATGCTTGCAAGATCTTGTTGATAGAAGTCTTGTTTTTGTTAGCAAACAGAGCTACAATGGGAAAATGAAGACAATAAGAATACATGACTTGTTGCGTGATTTGTGTTTGAGGGAAGCTCGACATGAAAATCTCTTGAATGTCATTGGAGATGAAAAACTTCCATTTTACAAGAAGAAAATCTCTTGTCGTTGGATAAATGTATCATCAGCGTCTCATCTATTTGCTTCGACAAAGTGCTTTCACAGATCACGTTCCTTTCACTATCGTAATGGTTATTACTACGAAAGTGCGGAACGTCTATTTTCACACTTCAAACTACTAAGAGTATTAGACATAGAGTGTATACGTTCCGATAGATATGAGGAACTATATGCGCTTGCAAATCTTATTCATTTGAGATACTTAGCTTTGAAGTATTCAATAGATAGGACTATGGTTAGATATTCTCATTTAGAGCTCTTTGAGCATTGGAATATGCAAAGCTTTATTGTGCGTAAAAATGGTGGTGCATTCGATTCCTTTGAGGCATATGGAATTTGGAAAATGCCACTATTAAGAAATTTTTGCATTGAGTGGATTGTTTCATTAGGAACTTTGCCAGTTGTTCATAGAAACTTAGAGAGTATATCTTGGTTGCATCCTAAGCTCTGTACAAAGGATTTGTTTACAAGGATTCCAAATTTAAAAAAATTGGGGATTATTGATAGTGGACTCGATGAAAACAATGATGGTGGACCCGATGAAAACAATCTAGATTGTTTTTATAATTTTGTGAACTTGGGGCAGCTTGAGGAGCTAAGCATCAGAGGGTGGAAGTTCAACCATATTCCATGTAGCGGCATTGCATGGGCAACTAGTTTTCTACCAAATCTTAAGAAGCTCAAATTCTTCTGGACTAGTTTGGCATGGAGTGATATGAGGCTTATTGGTATGTTGCCGAATCTAGAGGTTCTAAAACTGATAAATGCTATTGCTAGCGAAGACACAATGTGGGAACCATATGAGGAAGGGTTCCGTCAATTGAAAAGATTGGTAATTGAAGATAAATATGGAATGTGTAAACATTGGAATGCTGTGGGTGACCATTTCCCCTTGCTAGAATGTTTAGAGTTACGTGAATGCAAGTATTTGCAAGAGATCCCTAGTGGTTTTGCCGATATCATCACACTAGCACTGATTCAGTTAAACGGGTGTGGGGATTCCGTTCTGGCTTCCGCAAAGTTGATTCAAGAAGAGCAATATAACAACTATGGAAATGCTCTCCTTGTTCATTCGGAAAATATTAGGGTCTGTTTCTATCCCTCTAATATATTATATGTGTGACCATTTAACATGCACTTTATGCTACTTGAATTCTTCATGGCCATCTGATCTGTTTCCTCTCACGCACTTCTATCTCATATTTCCTTACCTATCTAACTGCTATGTGTTCACCTTTTTATTATTATTATTTTTTTAAATTTATCGATTTCAGACGGAAGGTAGTGTAAACAGCACAGGAAGAATGGGATGTGCAGACAAAAGGTAGTGTAAACAGCTCAGAGGAAGAATGGGATGTGGAGGAAGAGAGTGATCTTTCTCAGGATTAGGCAGGTATTAGGCAGATCAAAAACTCTGTTGCAAATCATACTATTATATATATTTTAGTAAACTGCAATAATTTCTGCTTGTTAGAAGAAGTTGGTGATGGAAAGAGCTTAGTAAACTGCTGTTGCTTATTCTGCTTTTTATTATTTTAGTTTTTGAGTGTGTTTGCAGAAAGAGCTTATGATTTTCTGAAAGCTGTTTGGTCTTGATATTTTAAGGAGAATATGGAACTATTTTGAGAATAGATTTTTGAAAGCAGATAAAATGGCAACTTCCAATAAGAAAAAAGTTATTCACTTAATTATTTTAAGTTGTTTAATTAAAGTATCCAAATTTCATAATATATATAGAGCATTGGTAGTTTTGAACTTACAAAGACAATATACATTTGAACTTACGAATCTTGCTGTCAATGTTTTTGAATTATGGCATCCAAGTGAATGAGTGATGCTCTTTTTGGTTGCAGCAGATATATACCACTTTGTGCTGTTTCTGTATAAATCTTTATGGGATTTATGATATGCACTGATAGTGATACATTCCATCCCTGTCACTGATAATTCTTTATGAATTTTTGTTTACTAACCATTTTCATTTCATGTAACAGAGTGGATGAAGAGAGAGCAAATGGAGCAACTGTTATCCATCAACTCATTAAGAATATGCAAAAAGTTTTCAGTCTAAACGATCAGCGAATCATACTGTTCACGTGTTGGCTCGGACTTAATTTTTCAGTCTGATCTTTAGAGTTTAGAGTATGATTGTCATCCCCTCAATATAGCATAAAGACACTTTTTCACATAGAATAGCAGCAGGATCTGTTATATATGAATCTGCCAATGGTTTTTTAATTTGTAGTTGTTGTGGGTTTGTTGTTGTATTAATGAATTTGGGTGAATACGTAGTGTGTTGCATCTAAAAGCAGAGAGTGCACGGCCTGGCGTGGATTAATTAGTAGATAATTTGAGGTATGCACATTGATGGCGTAATATAATAATGAGTTATTTTAGCCCCACTTCTTCCAAGCCATGTTGGAATGTGAAACAGGGAGCAATGGTGGTGATGGAAACTGAGTTTTATTATCTTGAGATAAGCTTACAGAAGAATGAAGATGAGAAGTATGAACAGAAAATCTGAACTAATCGTCTGTTACTTATATGCAAACTAATGGAGACGGTTACATCATAGTAATGGACCCTAATGCCCTTCTTCCTCCAACAAGCCATACATAGAAACTTTGATTCCTCTTCTTATTAAATTACACGTACTTGAATTCTCAACATGGGTATTTGAATTGATACAAACAAGTACCACTTTGAGTCTGTGCCGAATTTAGGAAGAGAAAGAAAAATGAGAACATCAGGGAGAATGTTAAGGTAGACAAATAGAAATATATGATGATATAGAATGTGGATGGATTGGAGAAAAGTACGTATAGAATGAGATTTTTAATATGCGCTCTCATACATTTCCCCTCACTGATAATTCTTTATGAATTTTTTTTCTTGGTTGCAGCAGTTTACTAACCATTTTATACGCAAAAAGTTATCCATTATTTTTTTTTTATGTAGTATCCCTAATGAAGCACAAAAAGTCAACAGTTAACTACTTTCTCAACCTAATGACAAAGAGTCAACAGTTGCCTCCACTGAGGAGTGGAACCCACTCCTATCATCCATGTGAGAGTGTTAACCGGGACATCGGATGCCACTAGACCACAGAGTCTTTGGCAGTTATCCTTTATTATTATTATGAAAGATGAAAGATG
>CM008339.1:20055757-20065778 GCA_002525835.2 Ipomoea batatas
TTCATCATTCATGCCACTTTGCCTAATTAACAATAAGAATAAGATTAATTAACACTAATTATAAGACAAAGTTCTTAATATTAATATTATGTTCAATTATATATGAATTTCAACAATTATGATCCATTATGAACATAGTATTAATATTAAGTGGTAAATATAGATTTAAATATGGGGTAAAAATATGATCAAATATGCCCTTATCAACCCCCAATAAACTTTAGATCTGATTTCTCTTTCCATTCCTTCCCCTTCGGGGAGGAAAAACACACTCTTTTCCCTTCGATTAGAATAGATCTTTTAGATTAATGAAGATGGATTGAAGATGTCAAATTCACCATTCCTTTGGTAACATACTCTTTCCATTTAGATTGCTTCTTTAGATTTATTACATTGAGTATTTTGCTTTGTTGTTTGAATGTTTATTATGTTAGAGTAGATTAGTTTGGGTGTGTGTGCCCTTGTTGATCTATGGATTGAGGCTTAGATATTATCTTCTGATCTTGGTATTGTGGGAGTATGATTGATGATTGTATGGATGATGTTGTTCAATCTTTGCTTCTATTTCCGGCCGGGGTAGCTAGTGAACTGAGTGGAAGTGAGAGAGTGCGCGATAGCGACCTCTCACGAGCCCAACTCATCTATATCTCCGCTCTTAATCCGAAAGAATGAGATCCGAGAGGAGTGGTAGGCAAGGTGTTCGATAAAATGCCTCAACTGAATGAGGATTGAGAGTCTGAGTGTGACACCACTTGGTACCAATACCGTGACTCCCTAGATCAATCCCGAAACCCAATTCCAAGCTACCTACGATAATCAATCATTTGGCTTGACTTTGGCATGCACCCCCTTCCTTTTACCTTTTGTATTTTCAATCCCTTTTTACCTTCAAACCACCCATGAACAAAACCTTCCCCTTTGATTCTTGCGACTCTAACCTTTCAACTTCCTAAATGCCACACATATTTGGTTCCCATTCGCCATCCTTGAGAGACACGACACTCGGGGAGTCTTGACTCTTCGTTTTACCACCTTCACATCCACTCCCACCATACACACAACATCAACGGGCGTCAAGTGTCTAAATGACCTTAACCCCGGCTCCTGGGGAGCTCGTTGAACTGTAGCTTGCTGTCGTGTCCTCGACCGGCTCGATTCACCATGATCATGCTTTGATTTCTTTGCGATTTCCTTTGGGCGTCACATCCTACAAATTATAGAAATTAACATTCATGGTAATTGGTTTTGAATAATTAATTCTCAAATAGGTCACCATTGTATTTGTGTAAAATTCCTTGTCAAGATAATGGATTTCAAATATATAGGGCTAAGAATTTTCGAAAATTTCGCCATAGTTTCCCCTATATTTTGGACAATTCTAGCATAAGAATATCAACAATATCATTCCATTATCACACACATGCAATAATTCATCATAAGATATTTCAATTTGATAGTCAAATAAGAAGTCAACTCTAAAAGTCAAGAATTTCAAAAAGTCAATTTCATCTTCTTCCCCAAATTCAAAAATTAGGGTTTGAAATTGAAAATTCAATTTGGGCAATGTAGCATGTGAAAAGTCAAATTGATGGCATATAATAGTTCTATAATAAGTTTCCCTATCAATTCAAGCATCAATTTCATAATTTCAACAAGAAAACTAACAAACTCATTTGTTCATCAATGGTGTTCACACTTGAAGTTCAAAAATATATAACAATCCATCAATGTAACCATCAATAATGAAAGAAAACATCAAAGGATAGTTCTATGAAGCATTATAAGCCAATTTAATCATTCAAATCATTCAAAATCATGCAAGGGAATGTAGAACAAATTTCTCATTCAAGCTCTTCCATACTCATGAATATTCAAGGATAAATAGTTAAAAAGATGAGAAATTACCTTGATGGTGATGTTTTTGATCTTCTTTGAAGTAAAAATAGAATGGATATTCAAACCTTGAGTATAGGATTCACCTTGCGTAGAGAAGAGAAGACAAAATAGGGATTTTGGAGCGAAATGGCGTGGGAGATCCGAATTAAAGTCGTGGGAGGGCTTTCACGCCGGTCACACGAGTGTGACCGTGCGTGGGAGCTCTCTGTCTCGCTCCCACGCATGGCTACACACGTGTGAGTGTGCGTGGGAGGCTACTCCCTCGTTCCCAGGCACGGCTACACACGTGTGAGCTCACGTGGCAGTCCTCTGCACTGTTTTCTTCCGGCTTTGGTCTTTCCCTTCATACCTATGTCCAAAATAAGCCTTTCCAAAGCAATTTTTAGTCCCGACTCCTACAAGTTAGTCCTCAAAACATGGTTCCATTTGATTGTAACAATTTATTAGAACAAAAACATTAAAATCGAAAGCATAAAAATGATGTAAAAACATATTATTAAAACCTTGGGTTGCCTCCCAAGTAGCGCAACGGTTTACGTCATTGGCTAGACGCATCATACCTTGTTTAGAATTCAACCATATTCCTTGGTAGTGGGTAAGAAGCATTTTGGTACCCACGTATTTTTCCATGTAAGCTTATCATTTCTCCACTTCGGTTTTGGTTTCATCTTTGGTTTGACCTTTGCCCTTTCATCGTCATCAGTTCCTTCTTTCGCTCTTTCCTTTTCATCATTTATGGCTTGTCCATCGAATCTCAGGGTAATTTCACCTGAACTCACATCTATTCGTGCACGACAAGTAGCCAGAAATGGTCTTCCAAGAATTAAGGATTCATGGGGATCATCATCACCCATCTTACAAACAATAAAATCGACAGGCACAAGAAATTTTCCTATTCTTACTAGAACATCTTCCGCTAAGCCTTCAGGATACCGTGTGGTTCCGTCAGCCAAACGTAGAGTCAGCCTCGTCGGTTTCAAACATGGTAAGTTCAATTTTCCAAAAAGATTTGAAGACATGACATTGATAGAAGCACCAAGATCAGCAAGAGCGTTTTGAGGCTCCATGTTCTGTATAGAACAAGGAATCAACAAAGCTCCAGGGTCACCCTTCTCTCTGGGGTAACCCTCAGTCAAACAAGCCGAAAATTCTTGGCTTAAAGAGGTAAAATTATCACAACTGTCATTCTCAAACAATTCACGGCATTCTTTGTTATTGAAAAATTCTCAGATAAAAGCATTAATGGTACCTTCTTGAGCCGTTTCTTTCTCTTTTGAACATTTGATGTTGTCTCGTGGTAGCTCTTTTTCTTTTGGGCATTCTTCCGAAGTGGTTTTCTCCTTGTGTTCCTTCATTGATATGGTGCATGAACCGCTCGCATTCTTTAGTTCGAGAGTGGGACTACAAGAGGTAGTCTCGTTTCTTTGGTCATCTACCTTACATTGACATTTTCCACAAATGGCATCCATTGGATCACATTTCACATGTTCTTCTTCCTTGGCATCAATGGCGTTGACTCTCTCTTTCGGATTGTTCTCAGTGTTACTTGGGAGTTGTCCGTAGTGTCTATCCGACATCATCTTAAACATTTGGGAGATCTGATTCTCAATTGTCTTAAGTGTAACCTTAGACTCTTGTCGAAGACTAGAAATTTCTTGTCTAATCTCTTGAGTAATCTTTTGTTTCAGATTTGCCCGATCATTTTTGAGTTCCATGATCGTCCTTGTAAGTCTTTCATCTACTTCACGGATGTCATCCCTCCTTTGTTGAGTAAAGTCAAGTTGAGAGTTGTATTGTGGCCTGAACTAGGTCATTTGATTTCCATTTCCTTGGTTTTGATTGTACATCAGTCTGTTCTTGTCGTTCTGTCCATATGCAGGCTTGTTTCCATAGTTGTATTGTCCTCGCGCTTGATATCCATCATTGTTGGTATTGTTCCAACCCTCTCCCTGTTTCCAATTGTTGTTTGATCTTTGGTTTTGTCCATAAGCATTGAAGTTGGAGTTCCTTTGGTAATCTACCGCCTCAACTTGCTCAATTGCAGACGGCGAAGTGCAAATATTGGTGTCATGAGGTCCTCCATAGATATTACAATAAAGTGCCAAAGCCATGCAAGGCTTGGGCTTTCCTTCCATTTTTCCTACCATAGCCTGTAGCTTTTTGATTTCGTGATTCATTGCTTCGATTTTGGCCTCACTTGCCACACGATTATCAATTTCATATATTCCTCCATGATCTCCTCTCCGTTCATACCAACAGGATGTGTTCTTTGATATTCTCTCGATCAATTCTTCAGCTTCTTGCAAAGCTAGGGAGACAAAGGCACCGCTGGAGGATGAGTCAAGCAACATTTTTCCTTCATCTGTCAACCCTCCATAGAATGAGCTAATCATGTCCCATGGGTGCATCAGATCTTGTGGGCATTGCCTTTTAAGAACTTTGAATCTTCGCCAAGCCTCTCCCAAACTCTCAAGCCTTCATTGCTTGAATTCTTGTATCAGCCTTCTAATCCTCATAGTTTTTGTAATGGGAAAGAACTCGTTCATGAATTCACGATGCAACTGTTGCCATGTTCTGAAATGATTGTCGTCTTGGCTTTCCAACCATCGTGTTGCCTCTCCTATAACTGAAAATGGGAATAATTTAGTCGAACTATCTCCTCGCTAACGTCTTCTTGTCTGTACATCCCACATGCTCGTATGAACCTTGTGATGTGTGCGTTGGGATCTTCAGATGGTAATCCCGAATATTGATTGTTCTGAACCAGTGTGAGAATAGTTGGATGCACGTGAAAGTTGACGTTTTCCATTGGGGGTACATAGATCGAGTTGTGCATGTTAAAATTCGGAGTCATGTAATCTGCAATTGATCCTTGTGGTTCTTGAAGATTTCCATAATATTCTTCTTCACGAACATTCTCTTGATTGTTTGCTCTGTTAGCTTGTGGTTCTTCCAGAATTGGTTCTTCATGGTTAATCGGTACTTGTGGATTAATTGGAACTGGGGGTGGATTTGGTACAGTTGATCCTCTTCCTTGTGGATTTCTTGTTGCGCTTGATGAAGCCATTAGTGATCCTTGGGTATTTTTCCTTCTAGTAGCTCTATTAATTTCAGAATGTAGGGTAGTAAACCTTGATTTCCTTTTGCTCGCGTGTGCATTCACCTAGTAAAATTATCAATGAAACAAAAATTTCCACAATTGACTAGAAGTAGTCAATTGGGTTAGTAGCAAAAACAAATAAAAATAAAACAAAATTAAGTGGAATAGATTAACATTGCTCAAATCTAGCATTCATGCAATCAAAGTAAACAAAAACATATGACAACCTATTGCCCTCCTCGGCAACGGCGCCATTTTGAAGAAGTAGTATTGTGTAGGGGTTGATTCGTCAAAAGATATTTGTGTTAAAACGGAAAGTCTGTGACTCCCCGAGTGTCGGTCTCGAAGGAGGGACGTGGAGGTGTGTCAAGTGTTTGGGAGTTTACTTGATTGGATCATGCATTGGATTTGAGTGTGGTGAAGGGTGGAATTGTGAGTGAGAGTAGTTCATTTGGTTGGTTTGAGTGCAAGAGAGTAGTAAAGTAAAAGGGATTTTGTAAATATGTAAAAGGGGTAGGGATTGGATAGTGTTCATGGATATTGCATAGTGGAGTGCCTAAGGTCATGGATAGGGATTGCTAGGATATTGGCTATTCAAGAATGTGTTGTCTTAGTCCTTTTCCACCTTTGTGTACTAAGGCTTCTTTGACTTAAGAGTGCCTTCAAGCATCCAAAGTTCTAAGAGGAATTTTATCGAACACTTAAGCTACACACTATCCTACTATTCTTAAGAAGTCCATAGGAACTATGATTGTGTCAAGCTTCAAATCCTAACTCTAATCAAAGACATGAAAGAGTCAAGAGCTCAATCTCTCATCTAGATTGGCCAAATCCAAACAAGATCTCATCAAAACAACAATCAATAGACAAGAATAGGTAATCCATCAACACAAACACATAGATCCAAGATATAGAGATAAGATCATCACACTAGCAATATTCAATCACACAATCCAAATCCCTAGACTAAACTAGCTACTCATAATATGAAATTCAAGCAAAAGCTAATTTAATCCAAGATCAAGATAACTAAAATTATAGAAATGAAATAGAAATCACCTAGAGAGAAGAAGATCTTCAATCCAAGCTTGTTGTCTTGCTACAATGGAGATTGATCTAATCTAAAAACTAAGAAAAATGGAGAAAGTTCTCCAAAGGAAAAACTAAGAAAAGGGAAAACTAATTTTCTGGGAACCTCCTCTGAAAATTCATCAAAGGGGTTTAAATAGTCTCCGAAATGATAACCCTAGTCGAAATTCGCGCAGCACCGCCTCCACGCCATCCACACGCGTGTGAGCGTACGTGGGAGGCTACTGGAAAGTTTTCACGCACGCTTACACGCGTGTGACCATCCAGTTGGGTCCTCCGGGGCTCTGTCCTTGCCTGGTTCGCTCTTTAAGCTCAACTTTTGCTCCTATTTGCTCCCGGGGCTCCTGTTTTACCTCTTTTAGGCTAAAAGTAGCTTCTATGTGAAGGTTAGTGATTTTCAAGCATTTATGAGCATAATTCACCATGTGAGGATGCTATAGACGTGATAAAACACCCTAAAATGTGCCTGATTTAAGGGTATCTCGGAGTCTTATCACAACTCCAACTGCAAAGTTACTCGCGTCACACATCAGCTTCCATAGCTTCCTCATTCAATTCAAACACAGCATCTTTCTCCAATAGTCTGGTTAATGGCCTTGCAATTTTTGAAAAATCTTTAATGAATCGTCAATAGAATCCTACATGTCCCAAAAAGCTTCTTAATGATGTCACTTTATGCGGAGATGGTAGTGTCTCAATTATTTCCATTTTGAAGAGAGTTTTTCGTGGTGAGGTGAATCGTAGGTGATAAAACGAGGAAAAGTCCCCGAGTGTCGGTCTCACGAGGATGACAAATTGGAGAGATTAAGAATCATATCGCCTAGGTAACGAAAAGGGAAAAGCGAACAAGAGGGGAGCATGGTTTCATTGGGGTAATCTTTGGTAAACTGAGTTAATCAAAAAGGGAAAGAACGGATCGGGCTAGGATTTATCGGAACTTGCATCGTTTCGCTAAGGAGAGGCTTGGATTACCTAATGGTCTTGCCAAAGGAACTCGGGATACAATCTCGAGTCGCATCACACTCAAGCTCCCAATCCTCATTTGGTGGGGGAATTTTATCAAACACCTTGCTTACGAGTTCCCTCCGGACCTCATGCTTCCGAATTGAGGGCGGGAGATGTGAGCATTGGGCTATCACCCATTTGTGATATCTCGCCAAATGGGTGATCCTAGATTCTCGAAGGGATCGGTGTCCTCGATCCAACAAGTTCAATCACAAACATACACACAATTTCAGCAAAATCAAATGAAAATCAAGTCTCATATGAACATCTCAAATCATAAATGCAAGCTCTTTCCATCCTAGCCCTACCCTAGAATCTAGCCGATCATGGGCTTCACAAACATCATATACTATTCAAGATCAAGATTCAATAACAAGACAATAGAAAATGCAAATGAAATCAAAGAAAGAAGGGATTCAACAAAGGAGATTTGAAAAGCAATCACAAAGAATAAAGAAAGAGTATACCAAAATGGGAACAAGCAATCACAATTCAATCCTTCAATCTCTTCCCAAGCTTCCTTTTCTCTCTAGGAGTTCTACCCTAAACCCTAATCTAAAAGTTGGAAAATGTGAATATGAAAAATGCATCCTCTCCAAGCTGAAAATAATCCCCTTATAAACAATTTCGCGCAAGGTTTTAATGCTCCGTCCACGCTGCCTTCACGCGTGGACGCACGCGTGGGGAGCTACTGGAATTCATCCACACCAGTTCCACGCGTGGGGTTGGCGTGGATGGGGAAATTTCCTTGTTTTCTTTTCTTTTGCTAGCTCGGGTTTGGTCTTTGCGTGCGCCAAGGTCGGGTTTGGTCCCCTTTCATCGTGTATGTCATTCCTTGGTTATTCCAAGCTTTCAAACATGTCAAAACCTTTAAAACACACTAAACAAAGTACTTTTGCACTTGTTAGCATATTGACGTGAAAATACCACACATTGGGTTATTTAAAGCATGTACTTGTCAATAACCTCTCTTAATTGGTCCAAAAAGGTAGGTACTTCTGGCATCTATTAGCTATACACAAGATATTCAAGTCTTAGAAAAGAAATCTTTATTTCTTACAAAAACATTTGTACTGAGTGTAGAAAGGAGTGCAGTTGTGTGCAAGACACTCGAGGGAACTAAGTGTAGCTTTGTGTGAGACACTTGGTTGGAGCGTAGCTTTGTGCAAGGCGCTCGGAAGCTTAGCTTTGTGCGAGGAGCTCGTGGTTGAGTGTAGTTTTGTACGAGTCACTCGGGAAGTGCTTGTGTAGCACTGGTCTTTCACTATTTGTATATGGGTGAACGAGATAGTGGACTTCTCTCCTTGGAGTGAAAGGAGAAGAGTGAACTAGGAGGATTACACCACCTCTGAACCACTATAAATCTTTGTCTCTCTTTACTTTACAGCACTTTACAAATTTTGCAAGTTTGACTCACTAACCCATTTCATACTGTGTTGATTTATCAATCTGGGTTTGTGTGTTTCCACGTTCGCATGTGCTTCAAACTTTGCAAACATATTCTTTGAGCTATTTCAAGGCATTCCAACGTGTTGCATGTCAAGTATCTCTTCAGTATCTCTTCAACTCCGGACGCAAATTGTCCTATATTTTAGTTCAGTTTTGTACTAGTGTAATCTATTAATAACATAGAAAAAAAAATTTATATAAAATAATTTGAAACCAATTATATTAACTATTTGGGGATTATTTGTTGACAAAGAAGACATTCAAAAAACTCAATAAACTAAACTGGGAAACTACCCCTTTGGACTACATCACATTTGTTCACTTTAAAGGTAAATCGTATTTCTTTATTTATATGATTTAAAATTATAAATTTTGTTTTACCAAAAGTAGTATTTATTTATACTATCATTTGTAGACAAAGTATTTAAATTAACATTGTTACTGATGTATCAAATGTCCGGACCCGGTGCAATTCGGGTCGGGCAGATCTAACTGAGGTTCAAATAATATCGAATAAGAATGGATAGTGAACCTGGGGGTAAGGAGCCCGATCTGATTGAGGCTATGAGTCCCCGTCCGTCGAAAAGTCCTCCTTCCTCACTAAATGCGGGTATTTATAGGGTAGGTGGGGGACAGTTTTCGAGCTTCCGGCATGCGGTGCACGTGGAGTTCATGCATCAGGCGCAAGCTTCATGCTTCGGGGCACCGTACACGTGTCCCACGATATCTGTTGGATAAATGGTTCGGTGAGCACAGGTCGGTCCGACCTGCCCGACCCCCAGCACCCTAGGTGATCGGGGATCTAAGTCCTGAGGGCAAACGACGGTCCCGGATCGGTTCGACCATGTAAGGTTCGGGGTCTGGGTCTGACCATTGGGGTTGGTTATTCGGTCGGGTTGTGTTTGTGTTCCCGAGGAATAAATCCTAACAGTTACGAAATTGCAAACATTTATTTTAGTGACAATTATAATCAACCTCTTATATATTATCTTGCATTCATATACTTTGAATTACCGATTTAAATAAACAAATTCAATATTCAATTACATATGCATGAACATCTCATATATAATCTTGTATTGATATACTTTGAAGTACTTATTTAAAAATAAACATTGTGCATTATCCTATTCGCGCAATGTGCGTGTAAAACTAATACCTTATATATTTTGTTTTTAGTACTAATAACTATATTACAATATTTTTCAAAAAAAAAAAAAACTATATTACAATATAGTATTTGTACATATTATAATACCTTATATATAAACGAAGTGCAGTGACAATTTAAAAATGGGAAGAAGGTTCACAAGGAGACCATCTGAAACAGTACGTACAATCTCTATCTATTTGCAAATTAAAGGAGTAAGACAACACTTACAACTGGGCGACATTGAAAATGAGAGCTTGAAGGGCTTAGTTCCACAAATTAACACCCCCCCTCCCCCCTCGCAAATTATATCGTGAACCGTGGTCCACAAT
>CM008339.1:20169006-20181994 GCA_002525835.2 Ipomoea batatas
TAAAAAAAAAAAAAAAAAAAAAGGAAAAATTAGGTTTGGGACTTGAGTTTTGGTAAAAAAGCCAAGTCCCAAATTAGTTTTTTATTATTTCAAAATTATTTTTTCCACCTTAAATACGAGAACACATAGGTATCACTTGGGTTTAAGCTATGTATTTTTGTACAACACAAACACAAGTCCTACTTGTGTTTGTAAAAAAAAAATATAAAAAAAAATAAAAAATTAAACATCGAATGTATCGGCCAAGGTAACCATTAGCAACTGCCGAACTAAACCTTCAAACATTTCCAACAACAAGCGTGTAGATGCAGTCCGTTTCCTAGGATTTTGAAAAATAATACGGAGTAATAATAAAATAGTGCCGATCGAGAGGGATCAGGAGTTCACTAGTAGCAACTGGTTGACGGGGTGAAGCAGTCGGAGAACGACGGTGACCTATGTGATTGCTGGTCGATGCCCAATGCTTAGAGGTGGTCAACGACTATGTTAGAAATTACCTGGTTAGGTGGGTGTTGGCTTGTCGACGACGCAGGAGGTCGCCTGTGGTGGAGTAGATCGCGGTTATCTGGCTGACAGTGGAAAAGTTGTTCTAACTTGGCAGTGATCAATTTTGGTGAGAGCAAAATTGAAATCCAGAAACTTTTTAACATTGAATTGCGTCACAAGAGAAGCCTAACAGAGCCGGAGGAGGGGAACAGAGCGTTTAAATTATGTTTTTTTTTTTGTTTTGTTTTACAAACGCAAGTGAGACATGTGTTTGTGTTGTACAAAAATACATAACCCAAACGTAAGTCCCATTTGCGTTTGGCGTATACATTTTGAGAAACACAAGTGAGACTTGTGTTTCTCGTATTTAAGGTGAAAAAAAAAATTTAGAAAAAAATGAGAAACTCATTTGAGATTTGCGTTTTTACTAGAAACTCAAGTCTCGAACGAGTTTTTCCTCTTTTTTTTTTGTCCAAGTTTTAAAAGTGTCCCAATTGTGTCCCTTTTTTCATCCTTGTTTACCATTTCAGTCAGTTTCCTTCTTGCTTATAGGGTGTCAAGGTGAGTTAAAATTCGCAGGCCAACCCTAAGCCACTCCGCGGGGTGGCGAGTTAGGGCCTAGAATTTTTTTACCCTCGAAAATGCGGGTCTTACGAGCTTGACAGGCTAGTCCGCGCAAGCTTTCATAAATTAAAATACACACACACATACACCATTAAAATTTTAAAAAATGTATTTTTTTTAATTTTAAACACGAACAAATTTTAATATTATTTATGTTAAATTGTTTGAATATAGAATAGTAATATAATACTTTATTTTAGTTTTGAAGTTAGGCCCCCGTGTTTGAACATGATGTTTTACTAAGCAAACGCTAGTAGCACCATTTTCCAACCACTTTGAGATTATTACCCTACATGAAGCTAGCAAAGACTGTGTATAGTTAAGGTCATTTACAGGGCATATATAGAAGTCATATGGATTAAACACAAATATAGATACCCTAATGGTTATTTTTGAAGATAATGTTGCAAACATTGAAAAATTGAAAGGGAGTTACATTAAAGGTGAAAACACAAAACACAATTCATCACCCTAGTTATTCCATATACATGAACTCCAAACCACTTAACAAGTTAATGTTAAATAGATTAGATCCAATGAGAATAGTATAGATCTTTTTACTAAGTCCTTGCCTACCTCAATTTTCTTAGCATTGAAGCATTAAAGATTTGAGCGTGTACTCTTTTTCTCGCCGGTATGGTTATTTTCCCACATGATTTTCCCTACCAATGTTTTTAACGAGGCACATAAAGGCACATCCACATGGTAATTAGTTAAAAGGGGAGTGTTATGGAATACAATAACTTGGAACCCAAGTTGTTATAGACTCAATTATTCCAGTTATAGATATATTCTAGACTTCTATTTTATCTTTTAGAGATCTTTTGCGATTATGCTTTTTACCTCTATAAATAGAGATCTCCATGTATTATTATAGCAGATTAGCAATAGTGTAAATATTAATAAAATTTAGAGTGAATGCCTTTTTTGGTCCTACTTTTATTGGCCATATTCCAATTTTAGTCCGCTTTTGTTATTTTTGCCACATTGCGACCGCTGTTATTTAAAGTGTTCCACTTTTAGTCCACCGTTAGATTTTTCGTTTAGTGACCGTGTAATCCAAGGGCATTTTCGTCTTTCTATATTTGTCTCTTCTCCTGTAAGCTGTAGCCCCTATTCCACTTGAGCCACCGGTCCAGAAAAAGACGTGAAACACCTTAGCCTCCCTTTTCTCGCCGCTCTGTGCCACCGTCAAATAACATAATTGATCTGCAAGATTATCACCTTCTTTCCTAACTTCTTCTCCTTCTTCCGAGAGCATCTTGTACCGACAAACTGGGCAAGAGTCGTGGATCCAATTTTGGAGACCTGTAGAAATTCGATTTTGGAGATACTGGTGATTCTCGTGCAACCAGAGCCGATTTTGGAGACACCAGAGCCGTGCAACCACTTATCAATGCAATCTGGGAGCCGTGCAACCACTTATCAATGCAATCTGGAATTTGGAGACCTGAAAGAAAATGAATTTGGAGGATTCGATTGCCGCCGGGGAGATACTCGATTGACTTCTCCTTCCGATGGTTTTTGCATTTCAGGGAGATACTCTATTGACCTCTCCTTCCGATGGTTTTTGCATTTCTTTAACAACAACAATCGCAGATTTGTTGACAGAGCCGCATCTACCATCGCTGGTGTCGCTGTCGCCGATTGTGGACCACCGCCGCAGATAGTCAGAAGGATCTCGCAAGAAGTCCACCGCTGCCGCCTACGCCGTGCCGAGCCGGGGAGAACTCAGATTGAGCCGATTCCATCGTCGATCTTTTTACCGGCAGATCGGAACCACCTTTCGCCGGCAGGAAGGCAGAGGACGTCGCACAACCAGCAATTGGAACACTATCTAAAGCTGCCATGAACGCTGATCTCAACACTCTTGTCTACATTGTTTATTACAATTTCCTCGGCACCCTTCTTCTTCCCACCTTCATCATCAGACGCCGCATGTATAATAATCCCTTCAATTATACACCAAATTCCCATATCAATCTTGTATAATTATCTCATATTTTTGGGTTTTGATGTTTCAGAAGTGAAGACCATAGTAAAAAGACGAAAGTAGCCCTCCCTCAAACGGCCATTAGACGGGAAAGTTAACGATGGACTAAAAGTGGAACACTTTAAATAACAGCGGTCGCAATGTGACAAAAATAACAAAAGCGGACTAAAATTGGAATATGGCCAATAAAAGTAGGACCACAAAAGGCATTCACTCTAAAATTTATGTCTCCCCTATATTATTGTACCTCTATTATTGTCTTTTTTAGTCTATTCTATTTACATATATCAATTGCACACAACACACCGGAATATGAACAATAGAACAATTAATGCAAGTAAATGTCTCAATTCACAAAAATAAAAAATAAAAAATTAGGGAGAAGTCATGGAATATTTGAGTTCATGTTGCATTTGTTATATTGTGGATCATGGTCCAAACAACGTTGTGTGAACCATAGTCATCAAATAAAATTGTAGCAGAATTAAAATAATATTTTAGTGTTGCTATAATAAAACTATTGTGTGTGAAAATTAAAATGAAACTAAAAATAGAGCTCATTTAATAATGTATATTGTCAAATGAAACTATAGTAGAATTAAAATGATACTTTGGTATTGCTAAAATGAAACTAGTATGCGTGATAAATAAAACAAAAAATTAGAGCAATATTGTCAAATAAAACTGAAGTGTAACAAAAATGATACCTACTTCATGGTCCACAGTGAAATTCTTTCATGTTGCTATATGTACCATGTTATGCGATATAAGGATTGGATTACACATAAAGTGAGCAATCATTATTGTGTGAACCATGATCTAGCTGCGTGGACCATACTATCAAATAATGTACATTCAGTACACAAAATAATGTACATTTAGTATATTAATAGTTTTAATCTAGAATTGTATTACGAATAGAAACGTAGGGGAAAATATATTTTATTAGGAATTGTATTACCATATTTTAATGTACAATTGTATTACGAATAAGAATTGTATTATCATATTTTAATGTACATTTGTATTACGAATATGAATTGTATTACCATATTTTACAATATTACACAAATCTTAATAGTATAGGAGTATTTTGGGCGGGAAGTTAAAGTTGAGGATATTGTTTTTATTAATAGTATAGTATAGATTGCATTACAGGAAAATATATGTATTGTATTATTACGATTAGTAATTTTAATGTAGAATTGTATTACGAATATGATTGTAGGGAAGAATATATTTTATTATGAATTGTGTTACCATATTTTTATGATTTAAAACTTTACCTTAAAAAAGTTTGATTAATCAATTAACCGATCGATTAACTGAAAAAACTTTGATTTGATTAATTTCATCAGTAATATAAAGTTCGATTTAATTAATGGTTAAAGTTTTAAAAACTTCGATTAAAACCGTTCGATTAATCGAATAGTTAACTGATTACACACCCTTACGATCTGCATATGGAGCAATCATTATTGTGTGGACCATGATCCACACAATTGTATAGACCATACTATCGAATGATGTATATTTAATACACAAATAATGTACTTTTAATATATTAAAAATATAATTTATTGCATTTAGGTAAAATACATTATTTAAGTACTGAAAATACATTATTTTATATAAAATATATTCAACGTAAATAATATACTTTTAATATATTAAAAATATATTTTTTGTTATGGTCCACGAGCTGGACCATGGTTAACACAATAATTTGGTGTAATTTGCCTAATGTGAGTCCAACAATGTTTAGTGCAATCCGGATCCAATAAACATGGATCCGGGTCTGACTTGTTTATGGGGCCAACTGGCAACCTCTGCTCGTTGAGAATTTTGCCCATTTGCGCTTCCGCTCTGCCCTGCTTTGCACAAGAAATTTGGAGCTTCGCCATCGAAGCCGTTATTCCGTATAAACGCAGTACTGATGGCTCGCCAAGCTTCGAGATTGATCGCTAACTTGTCAAAGAAGCTGAACCCTAACGCCCCGTTGCCGGCGTCATCTCCGCTGTGGCAACACCAACAAAACCGATGCTTTGGATCGCCTCCGCCGCCTCCGGCAGTATTTGTTGACAAGAACACCCGTGTCATCTGCCAAGGCATCACCGGAAAGAACGGCACTTTTCACACTGAGCAGGCCATCGAATATGGGACCAAGATGGTACAGAATAATGACAATATATTTTATTCGTATATTTTGTTGTACATATGTTTGTGTTTAATGGCCCATTGATAGTTTAGATCTAATAAAGGTTGGTACAAATGTAGAATTTGAAATGCAATGTTTTTTCCTTCTTTTCAGCATTTTATGTTGATAGTTTATGTTTCTAATTCATTTCTGCTAATTGGGCTTTTCTATTGTAGAATTGATGTAGATTTTACCAAAAATAGGGATAAAGTGGAGATGCAGAAATTTGTGTACAAAAAAATAATAATCTGTTCAGTGTTATGTTTTCTATTTGATATCAAATCAATTAAATGTTTTGAAATTGAAGTAGAGGACCAAACGATGTAATGAGCTAAAAACGTGTGCATAAGTGGCTTTTTCTTGGATACTTGTTAACCAAGTTATACTGCCTTTGCTGATTTATAGAATGCAGCAAATACTTGTAGGAGTTAGTGAGGTTGGAAGCCAGTGATAGTGGCTGCTTTGATAACAGTTTTGGGTGGGATTTTCATGTTTTCTCTCAGATTAAATTAGTTCATTTTGATAGCTGCAAGGCTAAGTAGCACTATGATATTTGATTTGACCAAGTTTTTAAGTTCTTAATGTTTTGAACCTTGAGCCGTGATAGTTTGGTTTTGACTTTATTGGCCTCTTAGCAATTTTTCTTTATTCAATTTCATTATCAAAGTTCATTTTGAATGTGCTTCTTGAATTTGTATGCTTCTCTGTTCTATTGAGGGTTTGCTGAAAGTGAAGAAATTTGCTACTTTCTCATTCTTACTTTTTATATGCTTAACCAGGTTGGTGGAGTCACCCCCAAAAAGGGTGGTACAGAACACTTGGGACTTCCTGTTTTCAACTCTGTTGCAGAAGCAAAAGCAGAAACCAAGGCTAATGCTTCAGTAATCTATGTTCCTCCTCCTTTTGCTGCAGCAGCTATTATGGAGGCAATGGAAGCCGAATTAGATTTGGTTGTGTGCATCACAGAAGGAATTCCTCAGCATGATATGGTAAATTACATATATACATTTTGTCTTACATGCTTGGCATTCTTTTTAGCTGTACCAAGTAAGATAAGAAAAGTGATATGCAATGATTGCAGGGGATTTTATTTATTTATTTATTTATATTTTTATACATGGTTGCATCCCCTTGGTGAAATTAATATGTTTTCTTTTCCCATAAAACACAATGGACTAGAATGAAAGGGCAAGTTTTTTTTGTTTTTTTGTTTGTTTGTTTGTTTGTTTTTTTTTGTTTTTTTTTTTGTTTTGTTTTTTGTTTTTTTGTTTTTTTGTTTTTTTGTTTTTGTTTTTGTTTTTGTTTTTTTTCATGCTTCGTGTGCACATTTCTGCTCTTCCTTTTAATTGGAAATTTGGACTTTTGGAGTGAAGACTCTTATGGTATTAACTATTAAGCAATGTGTTTTGTTTGTTGTAATTCTCATTGGGATTTTAGTATTGAGATTTGAGGAATGGCTTCCCAGAGTGGACTTGGTACACCTCTGCAGTTTTGTAGCTTGTATGTTTTATTTTTATTTTTTCCTTAAATTTCTGTTAGTACCTTGATTTCTTTTTTGTGGTTCTCGTTACTCATTCCAGCCTCAATAACTGCCAACTACAGGTTAAGGTAAAAGCAGCTCTTAAGAAACAGTCAAAAACTCGTCTTATTGGTCCAAATTGCCCCGGCATTATCAAACCAGGTGAATGCAAAATTGGAATTATGCCTGGCTACATTCACAAACCTGGCCGTATTGGAATTGTTTCTCGATCTGGTACATTGACTTATGAAGCGGTAAGATATACTGTATTGTAATATTATTCTCATGTTTAGTTTCTATCTCTGAATTTCTATTTTTAGGCTTGATACTGCATGAGATGTCTGAATATAAATCCTGTTAACTAGAAATCTTGATTGGAATGGAGATTCTTATTTAAGTTTTACTACTGTTTTAGTCAAAGGACAATTTTCCAACATGAATTCTCTCTCACATTCTATTTGTCCACATTGAAAATAGCTTCATTTTTCTAGTAAATTTGGGTGAAAATCTAATAAATGTTTATGACTTATGGGCCCACCCATCACCATAGTATGGTGCTAATGGGGCAGTAATTGCTAGATCTTTAAAGAAAATTGAATAGGGGACTTTATTTATTTATTCTTTTGATAAGTGAATAGGCCAATAGGATCAATTTCCTGAAGCTTTTATATCCCCAAACATGCTTTTGGTCCCTAATACTTGTGTTTTTAAAATGTCAGTACAATACATGCTGCTTCTGCTCTTAGTTGAACTATTTGAATGGTAGTCTATGGTTATGAGATTATTAAGGAAAAAGTGTTTGATGTACTTAATGGTTGTTATTGCTCAGTTCATATTATATAAATTCATTTTCCAAGTACTTTCTGCAGTTGCTATATCATTTATCATTTGTTATTAATAATTCAATCTGTAACCTATTTATAGGTTTTCCAAACAACTGCGGTTGGTTTGGGGCAGTCAACCTGTGTAGGGATTGGCGGAGACCCTTTCAATGGTACAAATTTTGTTGATTGCTTAGAGAAATTTGTTGCTGATCCGCAGACTGAAGGTAAACCTTTTCCAAGTTGGAGTGTAATTTTAATCTAATTTGTATGTTTGTAATATAGATTGTAGTTGGAGTCTTGTTTAAGGTTTGGCATGATGATGCATACATCATATATGTGTGTGTGTGTGTGTATGTATATTTGAAAAGAATGTTTTGTGATTTATAAGCATGATGAGTTATTACGGAATTATATATGCCCAAGTGTTAAAGGAATTACTTCTGTTCTTTTTGTCTCTGCCAACATGTTACTCTTTGTATGCTTGTTTGATATTAGTAGCATTTAAGAAGTAAGACTAGGACTAGCTTTCACATTCTATGCTAGGAGTGTTGGACAGCCGAACTATTTGGCTTAGAACCAGTCAGGAGACTTGAATCAGCTTGGTGTTGACTGAACTAGAACAGAGTTTGAATTGGCTGGAATAGTTTCTCAACCCAATAACAAGTTCTCAGGTGTTGATAGATCCTTTGCGATGGTGTTTTGAGATCTCTCATCCCCCTAGTATTCTCTTTGGTGGGAGTAAAGCTATTACATGATATATGTTTGTTGATATTTTGGTTGAGAGTTGCAATGGAGTTCAGTGAAGAATGCATTGGTTACATTGCAATATTGCATTGTTTCGTTAAAATTTATCAAGACATTTCTTATTGGACTTGATTAAACCGAGCTTTGGTAGTGTCTGCTGGACTCAGCCTAATACATGGTTTCNGGAAGATTAGACGATTAGGGCTTTTGAGTTTGGAAATATAGTAAGCCTTGGGGGCGTCAGTGCGTCACTGTCTAAGTATCAAACCGCCAGGCTTGGCTGCCTAGTCTTGCCTAGAGCATATATAATAGTGGAGTTTTGTTTTTAATTTTTGAGAAGTTTTTGTAAGTATGTTTAGAATTTTTGAGAAGTTTTTGTAAGTATGATTAGAAAAGAGAAATTTGGAAGAAATAGAAAATTGAGAAAAAAGAAAACAAAAACAAATTCTAACAACTTAAAAAATAATAATAATAATAAAGTATGATTTCAAAGTTAGAGTGGCAGTCAAAGTGGCCGCCAGCCCCAGCGGGCACATGTTTTCTTTATTTTTATTTTTATTTCTAACAATATTTTGTGTTTTGCGGGAGGAAGAAACCATCAGAAAACATCTCCCACATCAATGATAAACCATTTTAATTTTTTTGGGTGGACAAAAACCAAATAAAAGCTTCTTATGTATGCTCTTAGGGAAATTGAGTGAAATGGTCAAAAAAGAAGGGAACTGATAAGATATATAATATAACTAAGGTTAAATTTGTATGATAATATAATATTCTCATGTTTGGTTCAGGTTATGTAAGATTCCCATGGAATGTAACATAACCTCCCGATGAAGTTTTTAGCTATTGGAAGGGAATGTGAGATACACCTCGATTTCTTAGGTAATCTCACATTCCCTTATCTTATTCCTAATATTGAGCTTTTGAAATTTTAATCAATTTATCTTATTTCCGTTGTCTTATTTACCTACTTTAATTTTAAACCAAACACAGGAATCTAACATTCCCAGTTATCTAACATTCCCAACAATCTAACATTCCCTAAGGTAATCTAACATTCCGTGAACCAAACGCCACTTAGACAAAAAAAAAAAACAAAGGAAAAATTCGGTTTGGGACTTGAGTTTTGGTAAAAAAGCCAAGTCCCAAATTAGTTTTTTATTATTTCAAAATTATTTTTTCCACCTTAAATACGAGAAACATAGGTATCACTTGGGTTTAAGCTATGTATTTTTACAACACAAACGCAAGTCCTACTTGTGTTTGTAAAAAATAAAAAATAAAAAAATAATAATTAAACATCGAATGTATCGGCCAAGGTAACCCATTAGCAATTGCCGAACTAAACCTTCAAACATTTCCAACAACAAGTGTGTAGATGCAGTCCGTTTCCTAGGATTTTGAAAAATAATACGGAGTAATAATAAAATAGTGCCGATCGAGAGGGATCAGGAGTTCACTAGTAGCAACTGGGTTGACGGGGTGAAGCAGTCGGAGAACGACGGTGACCTATGTGATTGCTGGTCGATGCCCAATGCTTAGAGGTGGTCAGCGACTATGTTAGAAATTACCTGGTTAGGTGGGTGTTGGCTTGTCGTCGACGCAGGAGGTCGCCTGTGGTGGAGTAGATCGCAGTTATCTGGCTGACAGTGGAAAAGTTGTTCTAACTTGGCAGTGATCAATTTTGGTGAGAGCAAAATTGAAATCCAGAAACTTTTTAACATTGAATTGCGTCACAAGAGAAGCCTAACAGAGCCGGAGAAGGGGAATAGAGCGTTTAAATTATGTTTTTTTTTTATTTTGTTTTAAAAACGCAATTGAGACTTGTGTTTGTGTTGTACAAAAATACATAACCCAAACGCAAGTCCCATTTGCGCTTGGCGTATACATTTTGAGAAACGCAAGTGAGACTTGTGTTTCTCGTATTTAAGGTGAAAAAAAAAATTTAGAAAAAAATGAGAAACTCATTTGAGATTTGTGTTTTTACTAGAAACTCAAATCTCGAACGAGTTTTTCCTCTTTTTTTTGTCTAAGTTTTAAAAGTGTCCCAATTGTGTCCCTTTTTTCATCCTTGTTTACCATTTCAGTCAGTTTCCTTCTTGCTTATAGGGTGTCAAGGTGAGTTAAAATTCGCAGGCCAACCCTAAGCCACTCCGCGGGGTGGCGAGTTAGGGCCTAGAATTTTTTTACCCTCGAAAATGCGGGTCTTACGAGCTTGACAGGCTAGTCTGCGCAAGCTTTCATAACTTAAAATACACACACACATACACCATTAAAATTTTAAAAAATGTATTTTTTTTTTTAATTTTAAACACGAAAAAAAATTTAATATTATTTATGTTAAATTGTTTGAATATAGAATAGTAATATAATACTTTATTTTAGTTTTGAAGTTAGGCCCGCGTGTTTGAACATGATGTTTTACTAAGCAAACGTTAGTAGCACCATTTTCCAACCACTTTGAGATTATCACCCTACATGAAGCTAGCAAAGACTGTGTATAGTTAAGGTCATTTATAGGGCATATATAGAAGTCATATGGATTAAACACAAATATAGATACCCTAATGGTTATTTTTGAAGATAATGTTGCAAACATTGAAAAATTGAAAGGGAGTTACATTAAAGGTGAAAACACAAAACACAATTCATCACCCTAGTTCTTCCATATACATGAACTCCAAACCACTTAACAAGTTAATGTTAAATAGATTATATCCAATGAGAATAGTATAGATCTTTTTACTAAGTCCTTGCCTAGCTACCTCAATTTTCTTAGCATTGAAGCATTAAAGATTTGAGCGTGTACTCTTTTTCTCGTCGGTATGGTTATTTTCCCACATGATTTTCCCTACCAATGTTTTTAACGAGGCACATAAAGGCACATCCATATGGTAATTAGTTAAAAGGGGAGTGTTATGGAATACAATAACTTGGAACCCAAGTTGTTATAGACTCAATTATTCCAGTTATAGATATATTCTAGACTTCTATTTTATCTTTTAGAGATCTTTTGCGATTATGCTTTTTACCTCTATAAATAGAGATCTCCATGTATTATTATAGCAGATTAGCAATAGTGTAAATATTAATAAAATTTATGTCTCCCCTATATTATTGTACCTCTATTATTGTCTTTTTTTAGTCTATTCTATTTACATATATCAATTGCACACAACACACCGGAATATGAACAATAGAACAATTAATGCAAGTAAATGTCTCAATTCACAAAAATAAAAAATAAAAAATTAGGGAGAAGTCATGGAATATTTGAGTTCATGTTGCATTTGTTATAGTGTGGACCATGGTCCAAACAACGTCGTGTGAACCATAGTCATCAAATAAAATTGTAGCATAATTAAAATAATATTTTAGTGTTGCTATAATAAAACTATTGTGTGTGAAAAATGAAACTAAAAATAGAGCTCATTTAATAATGTATATTGTCAAATGAAACTATAGTAGAATTAAAATGATACTTTGGTATTGCTAAAATGAAACTAGTATGCGTGAATAATAAAACAAAAAATTAGAGCAATATTGTCAAATGAAACTGAAGTGTAATAAAAATGATACCTATTTCATGGTCCACGGTAAAATTCTTTCATGTTGCTATATGTACCATGTTACGCGATACAAGGATTGGACTACACATAATGTGAGCAATCATTATTCTGTGAACCATGATCTAGCTGCGTGGGCCATACTATCAAATAATGTACATTCAGGACATAAAATAATGTACTTTTAGTATATTAATAGTTTTAATCTAGAATTGTATTACGAATAGAAACGTAGGGGATAATATATTTTATTATGAATTGTATTACCATATTTTAATGTACAATTGTATTACGAATAAGAATTGTATTATCATATTTTAATGTACATTTGTATTACGAATAGGAATTGTATTACCATATTTTACAATATTACACAAACCTTAATAGTATATGAGTATTTTGGGCGGGAAGTTAAAGTTAAGGATATTATTTTTATTAATAGTATAGTATAGATTGCATTACAGGAAAATATATGTACTGTATTATTACGATTAGTAATTTTAATGTAGAATTGTATTACGAATATGATTGTAGGGAAGAATATATTTTATTATGAATTGTGTTACCATATTTTTATGATTTAAAACTTTACCTTAAAAAAGTTTGATTAATCAATTAACCGATCGATTAACTAAAAAAACTTTGATTTGATTAATTCAGTAATATAAAGTTCGATTTAATTAATGGTTAAAGTTTTAAAAACTTCGATTAAAACCGTTCGATTAATCGAATAGTTAACTGATTACACACCCTTACCATCTGCATATGGAGCAATCATTATTGTGTGGACCATGATCCACACAATTGTATAGACCATACTATCAAATGATGTATATTCAGTACACAAATAATGTACTTTTAATATATTAAAAATATAATTCATTGTATTTAGGTAAATTACATTATTTAAGTACTGAAAATACATTATTTTGTATAAGATACATTCAATACATAAATAATATACTTTTAATATATTAAAAATATATTTTTTGTTATGGTCCACGTGCTGGACCATGGTTGACACAATAATTTGGC
>CM008339.1:20182094-20193605 GCA_002525835.2 Ipomoea batatas
AAAAAAAAAAAAAAACTGAAGCATCAAACGGTAAAACATTCATTATCCAAACACGAGACGAGAGATGCGCTACCTGTCAAGGGAATCAAGGAAGCGGCTTGTTGTTGAGAAGTTTGTAATAGTCAATATGTCCCCGGGCTCTTCCTGAAAACTTCTTTCAATGGCCTCGGCAGGAGTACATCAGAATATTTCACTGGAAGCTTGAAGAAAATAGGGATTAGCTTAAAGCAGGGCTCTCTGTGAAAGGGAAAACGTCAAAAGCGGAGAGAGAAGAAGGGTTTTCCGCCAAATAAATCTATTTTTACATTAGCACAACCTAAACGGCGCCGTTCCATGTAAAACTATCTTTTTCTTCTTTTTTTTTCTTTTTTTCTTTTTTGTGTTTGGTTCAAGAACCAAGATACGTAAAATAACATATATTTGCTTGTGAATATTGTCATAGTTTATTTAAAGTTATTTATTTTTTTGTCATGATTCTGATGGTAAGCTTGGAAAAGAAAAATGTTTTAATCATAGCGACATCGTTTGAGACCTCATAGTTATTGTGTTTGAGCTCATCAGTGGCATCATCATCAAGAGTAGATAGAAACGCTTTATCCAGAAATGTAGCTAGCTTGTTATTATATTTTGTTATTTTGTGTATTGTTATCTTTTAAATTCCCAAAAGTTGATTAGCAAATGATGTCATATATTTGCCGGTCTCGAGGCGTCTGCTGTGGTTCTCTAGTGGGAGGTTTGACCGTGAATAACTTGGTGTTTTTTATGTTGTTTTTTGTTAGTGGTATCTAATTTCCTCTACTATATGCATTTTAGGCATGCTGTTTTGGTTTGTGCATATATGCACATTTGTGTGTGCAGTTATGCTATGTTTTTCTTTCGTATTTTTGTGGATTCTAGGGTGTGGTGGGAGTACCATTTAGTCTATTTTTGTATATATTGAGGGTTTGTTGATGTTATGCAATTAGTTAGAATGTGTGTGCATTGTAAACTTGTTGGTTTTGGTTTGTGCACATATCCTCTATGGTGTTGTTTTTGGCCAATTGAGAGTGGTGTCTAAATATCATATGTTGTGTGCATTTTATTTGCAATATGTGTGCATTTTAGTTGCAATATGTGTGCATTTTAGGATTGATGGTTTTTGGTTTGTGCATAGATGCACATTTGTGTGTGCATGTATTCTCTGTTTTTAATCTGCATTTTGTGGAATCATGGAGTGTGGTGGGAGTACCATGGGTGCTGTTTGTGGATTTATTCTAGGTTTGCTGATCATTGCAGGATGTTGTATTAGCATTATGCATATGTGTTTGTAGGTTTGTGCATAGTGTGTTCTTGTGATTTATTTCGTTGTCGGAGTATTTGTGATAACATGATTTGTATTCCCAACATTAAGTGCAAGGAAGCAGCATCGGGTTGCTGTTGAACACCAAACAGAGTCGCAAGTTAACGTTGATGATGATGGTTTTGTGGCGTCACCTATGGAGTTTCTTCATAGGCTTCAAGAGGACCCCGCTTTGAGATGCCCCATAATATTAGTTGACTGCAGAGGAGGATGCTCGCTTTCTAAGTATGACTACAAGGACCACTGAGCATGTACATTTAATATTTTTAGACACACATTCCCTATATATACTCAAACACTCAGTTTTTTACTCTCTAAATGAACACGCACATTCAATATTTTTAGACACACATTCCCCGTGTGAACACAACTCATATCTCAAGTGCTAACACGTTACAACTAATATGCACACATCTATAATGTCACGTGCACACATTATTTCTCACGCATTTTTATTTTGTTTTTAGTTAACAAGCACGAATCCACCATTAAGTTGAACTTCGTACATCAGAGTCATTTGTGTTATTCAGATGCCTAAGAATTTAAACAATACTGTGTCTATAAAACAAACCTACGCATCTGGACAGTTATGACAGTCATTTGTACTATTCATTGCACCTCACTCTATTAGAAATCCAATGTCTTTTTCTTGGTGTTTTGGATGCTTCAGACAGTATACCTACGCCACTCCCTTCACCACTTGAATGCTTGAATCCCTCGTGGGAACACAATACATACTTCATCATAATTCCCCCACGCTTGTTCTTTTTTTTTTTTTAATGTGTTGCGTCTAACATCAAAACCTGCAATTGATATGTATCTTGAGAAGAATTCAATACCATAACCCAAAATTTGGAACCACTTACCAACCACAGGCTTGATAGCTTGTTCACACGCATGGGCCCAGTATTTTGTAGAACCTAAAAAAATATTCATAACACAACTGTTATAACTCCCTGAGGAAACAACATATCCTACAAAACAGTCAATTCAATAATGAATGCCAATAGAACTCAATAGTGGTGCACTCTTTTTCATGTATGTGCACATTGCACTATTAGCCCCACCACCCATGCACTTACTTTGCATGTCACAATCCCATAATTATAATGCATACAGCCAAATCAATAAGTGCATACACTCCACAACAATCCCGTAATTGTAATGCACACACCCAAATTAGTAAATGCACACAATAATCTAAATACTGTAATATTGAGGGCTAAACTAATCAGTCTCAAACACTATAATTGAACACCTAAACAAAATATTCCCCTCTTACGTAGTTAGTACACTACCAGGGTTCACCCAAGTCGGAGGCCATTTCCAAGGGGCTGTGTTTGATTAAACTTTTGATGCCAGTCTGTGACACCCCGTAATAATTTATTTCGGGATTGCCCCTATAAATATTTTCCAAGAGGAAATAATTCGTTGTGGGCCTAATTTCCTTCAATGATTTCCTAGAATATTTTATCCTTAGCCCAATTCCTTCAATGATAGGGATAAAATCCCGATCTGCATATTCTGATCTACCGGTCTATCTATGCGTACCGGTCGGTATTCGCCCGACCGGTCTATTTTCTAGCTTTAAGTACCCTGCTCATCTTACCAGTCTCTATAGGCCGGTCAAGCCGACATCTCAGCCTTTATTGGTACCTCATTCGGCTAAAGTCTCGACCTATTCGGGACTCACACTTGGCTTCCGTATGATGGGCCGCCGCGCAGGTCGGTGCATGTTTGACACGCGTAACACATGCCGCTAGTCTGGGACCCTTCCCGAGGCCACCTATAAAAGGCACATTTATTGCTGGCATGAGGACTTTTGGTTTTTTTCATCTATATAATAGTCAAAGAGACCAGGAACCTCTGACCCACTGTCATGTAGACCGATTTCGCATAGGGTATACCAATTTGTATCCATTTGAGTATTAATACAGAGTATTTATCCGTACCTCCGTATATTACTTTATATTATCATTTTAAAGACTTTTAGTCTTTCAATTTTTGTAAGCTTTATATTGTTATTCGATTTCTCAATGATTTTTACGTTAAAATTTATTTCATTTAAAGTTTCACTTGAGGTGTTTAAGAATTTCACACCCCACTACCAATTTCCATATATTATATTCCTTTTAGGCTTAGGCCTTCTCCAAAGAAGGCGCGAAACGCCATTTAATTTGGTGGGAAAATTTGGTGCAATCATCCTTCCAATGAAGACACCATTTCCCCCACCAAAATGACGTTGGTGAATATATAGTGTTTCACTGTTCATCAACACCGTTTTGATGGAGAAAATTTATTTTCTGTTTCGTCCGTGTTTATTTTTGTTAATTCTTATTGTATCATTATTATTTTGTTTTTATACATTTACATATTTTTTTAAAATACTTAAACATAAAATACATATAATTAAAAATAAATTATATCATTTTTTTTAAAACCAACCAAATGAAATATATTAATTATTCAAAAGCAAGTGTTGAATACAGTCAGAAAAAGACGAAAACCAAACACAAGGACCAGATTGAGAACTCATAGCTCTAGCTAACACATGAGCTAAAGTATTCGCTGATCTAGGAATAAACTGAAACGATACATCAACAAAATAACGTTTCAGTGCAATACAATCACGAATAATGCAACCAATATAGGAATAATTTGGCAAGGAGCTCTGCAAAAGATTGCACACCAACTGACAGTCTGAATAAATGATAATCCTTTGCCAACCACAAGTCTTTGCCCAAGAGAGGGCCTCTTTAATAGCCATTGTCTCAGCTAGAATCGGGTCCCGAAGACTCATCACAGAACCATTGCGAGCTGCCAAATACCTTCCATCACTGTCATGTAGCACAGCAGATACAAAGCCCTCCTCTCTAGTTTGAAATACAACAGCATCTACATGAATAGCAATTCTATCATTACTGCATGGGGGAATCACACTTCTATGAACCTCATTAATCACGTTACCTGGACCAACAGAAGACGCAGTCCACTCCTCCACCATAGCAACTGAACGTCTCACAACATCACTAGGTATCCAAGGTTTATTATTCCATAAAAGATCATTTCGGCTCTTCCAGATTGACCAACATAACGCCATGCAGTCACGAATAGCTGTATCAACTTTCCCTTCAATGACCTTTGATAGCCATGCTGCAAAATCATCATGGGCATGGACCGTAGGGAGTCCAAAAATGGTATCCCATAGCCTACAAGTGTGAGGGCAAAGCTTAAAAAGATGCAAAGGTGACTCTTGATAAGATTGGCATAACGGGCATAAAGGATCAATATTAATAACACGACCAACTAGATTCATGCTCGTAGGGAGGATGTCGCGGGCACACCTCCAGACAAAATTTAGGACTGTCGGAGGGAGTTTGAGCTTCCATAGGAGTTTCCAAGTAGTGAATTGGGTGGGCACATTAACAGCTTCCGACATTAACAATTTGTAGCCTCGTTTCACAGTATAAGTTCCCCAGACATCATCTCTCCAACACCACTGGTCACTGAAAGACGGTGAGATAGGGATTCTCATAATCAATGCCACATCCCGGTCACAAAACAGCTCCTTAAGCTAATTAAAACAAGACTAATATTGAATATATGTGGGACATTATGGCAATTGTCAAAATTAAATGTAATGCTATATTATTGTGGAATAAAAATATTATTCACATTGCAATCATACATTATATTAAAATAATTAAAGTATTAATATAAAGTTTTAATTTATGAGAATATAAATTATTTTAATGTAGGAATAAAATTTGGTGCAGAATTTGGTATGATTGGGCTAGGGATAATAAAATTTCATGTAAGAATATGCTAAGAATATTCATTTTAATGTAAAATTTGGTACAAATTTTGGTGTTTTAAGTTGGAGATTGGCTTGGTATCAATTTCTCCATTCCCTTCATAATATACCACGTCATTATAAACACTAAGATAAATAAGCGGTATAAAGATAAGTATATTGATCATATTAACTGAAGAAACATTACATACCAACTAACAGAACACTACAACACTAATTCAATTGAAAAACAACACACTGCATTGTTCCAATACACATTCAACCCTAATTTAGCTTTACTAGCCTTCAATTTAGTTAACTAGTTTTTATCCCAATACTCAAGACAAAGAAGAACAACTACAATACCAAATCCAAACCCATAAAAAAAAAACTAAAGTTTCATCTTCTTAATTTCAACATTATTTTTTCCATCACAATTTGCAACATTATTTTTTCCATCACAATTTGCAACATTTTACCCTCCTACGTATCAACCTCTAGAATAGACCTCAAATCAATTTGAAACACATTTAGGGTCCATTTTGGAAAGCAGGAAAATGACTTCTAGAAAATGTTTACTGAAAAATGAGTCATTTTCCATAAAACATTTTCTTTTCCAGTGTTTGGTTGCGTTCTGGAAAACTGTCTTGGTGTGTTTGGTTAATTTTCTAGAAAATAAGTAGAATTGTACAATTACACATTTTGATTATTATTTTTTGGAATATAAAAATATTTATAATAATATTAAATATAATTTTATTTATTAAAAATTAAAAAAGGATAAATACGTAATAATTTCTTGGCTGGGGAAGAGGGGAGGAGTTGAGGAAGCTAAGCTGATGAGTTGACCTGTACATAAAACAATGAAACAAAATGTGGTTTGAACAAATGAACGAGAATGAGAAATTGAGAATGTAACCTTTGTTGTAGTATTAAGATTTAAATATGACAAGTCACATTTCTGAAACCTAAAAAAAAACACTGGAAATTGAAATCGGAACCATGTTTTGGTTGTTGGCGGAAAATGACTTATGCTAAATTTTAGTTCAAGTCATTTTCTGCCAAAATGCCTTCATTTTCCCCAGTCAACGGAAAATGTTTTTCGTTGACTGGATTTTCCTATTGCATCCAAAAACTGAAAACCCGAAAAACATTTTTCAGAAGTCATTTTCTGGGTTTCCAAACGGACCATTAGAAACATCAAAGAACATTATGCTAACTCACTGTTATTTAAAGGTATGAGTGTCATTGGAATAACTTTGTTGTGGAAATCGAAAAATTCCTCTTGCTATGGTTCGTCTATCTAATCATTATTGTATGACCATAAATAAAATATACATTCAATACATAAATAATGTACTTTTAGTATATTAAAATGTACCTTGTATTAAGAGAAAATATTTTGTATAATGTACATTCAGTACAAAAATAACATACTTTTAATATATTAAAAGTGTACTTTTTTATGGTCCACATAAAAATTTGTTGCGTCCATCTTGGTAGGTGAGATTTGAGTGCGGCTTCTATCTTGAAATTACAAAAGAATTGAATAATTAATATTAAGCCTAAACATAAGGGAGGGAAATTGAGAATGAGGTGTGAAATTTCTAAAAACTAGTATTTCACTCGTGCATCAGGAAAGTATTAACATATATGTTATAACTAAATGCACTATCGATATGTAGATCTCTTCAATGTTATATGATTATAATTATTTCTTTATGTAGATAACAATGTTAAACACATAATTAATTATTGAATGGTTATAATAGATTTTTCAATATATTATTATATTGGGAAGAATTGTATTCTAGCAAATAAAATATTTTAATCATTGTTCCAAAGTAAAATGCTTAATTTGTATTAACATTAGACATAGAAATTAAAATTACAATTTATTGAAAATTTCTTTGTAAATAACATTAGTTGTTTGCTTACAACATCTTTCTAACTCACTACAAAGTAAAATCTTTAAACCTGTTGGCTAACTATTGAAGCAGCAACATACAATTGACCATGCACAAACACCAGTTTCTTTAATAACAAATCAACATGAGATAGTGTTTGACATTGACTCTTGTTAATGGTCATAGCATATGAAAGCATAAAAGGGAATTGTCTTCTATTAAACTTAAATGGCAACCTCAGATCTGAAGGCGTGATACTCAACCTAGGAACCAAAACCCTTGTACCAGAATGACTGTATAACATTATATCTTAGCTTCTATTACATGTTTTGAAAGTCTGGTGACTACTAATCTAGTGCCATTACATAAGCTGAGCGAATGATCAATGTTTCTTAACAACATCACTGGTGGACCAACCTTGAATGTCAACGGATGGTTTGGTATACCTGATGCCTTAAGGCTATTAAGAAACTCAGGTGTGTGAACGCCTACAAGAACTCCACTACCATTGTCCGTTTTACATATAGAATCACAACTAAGATATGTTCTACTCTCAGCTTCGTGCATGTTACTCATGTAATCATTAATTGTATTCATAACATCCAATGTTGGTTCCAGAATTGCCCTACTCTCAAGAAAACTATTATCACACGAACCATTATGAAACATAGGAAATATACTTTCAAAGATAGTTGTGATCGGGTCGCCATTTGATAATAATAGCATTTCATCTGGAATGACAACCTCTGGACAATCTTCGTTAGATGCACCTGATGTACCATCCCCAATAGTAGCTATCCACTCTGAAAATTGTTTTACTTGTTGTTTTTCTACGGCATTCTCCAAGGTTTCCAAACGTAGATTTTTTGTCAACCTCAAAATAGTACAACTTCACCATAAGTAAGATCAATTGATCGTTGAAGAAACAATATCTTGCCTCGAGCCCTTCGGTATCACTGGTAAAATCTGCCTGAAATCACCACCCAAAACTACAGTCTTACCACTGAATGTAGACATCTCACTCGCAGGATTAGAAAAGCGAAGCAAGTCTTGCATAGTTTTGTCTAATGCTTCGAAGTAGTGTTTGTGCATCATGGGAGCTTCATCCTAAATGATTAACTTTGTCTTGGCAATCAACTCAGCGAGGTCGCTACCTAGTTTAATATTACATGTGGAGTCCTCATTAATATTAATTGATATAGCAAACCTTGAGTTGCAGTCCTATCTACCACTGGGCAAAAGAAGCGAAACAATGCCACTTGAAGCTACATTAATAACAATTTCACCTTGACATCGCAATGTGAAAGATAGGGCCTTCCATAAGAATGTCTTCCTTGTTCCGCAGTAACCACAAACAAAAAATAATTTACCTTTGTTAGATGACACATCTCCAATTATTGTATCATAAACACCACGTTGTTTTTCCGTCAGTTAGCTAACCAACCTATCACTCTCATCTGAAAGGACTGCACGATCATATGACAGCTCTTCAAACAACAAACAATTTCCATTTAGCCTTATAGAAGAAGCAATGGTTATAGGGATTGGAGGAAAGTCTTTTAAAGATTTGTTGTAGACTGTTGGAAAATAGCATGAAAATGGCAATTTAAGTGGCTATTTTGTGGTACAAATAAATGTGGGGTCCACTTCCGATTTGGGTCGGGTTAAAGTGGATCCGGGTTCTTCGTAGTTAGACGAAGAGATTGATATATTGTACGCATAAAACGGATAATGGGTGAATGAGAAATTGGTTCTCAAAGTTGACCCATTTGAGTTGGAAAAATTGAGGGAAGGCTTTAGAATAAGGCTTTGTCCCACATTGGTTTGGAAAGGAAATTTGCACCACTATTTATACAAGTGCCTTTCTTAGGCTTAGTGAATTGTATAGCATAGAGGCTCTCTCTCGCGCGCAGGGGGGGTGCAAATCAAAATCCAAAATGAGTTCGAAAAGGCTTGAACTCGTGTGCGCCAGCACCTGCGGGCTACGTTATGCCAATTTTTCCATTCGGGTAATCTGAACACCTCGGTGTAACTCCTCGCCTCGGGTAGTGACCGTTCAAGTCTTGATTCATCTGTTACGGAATTAATATCGGGTTAATTCCAATTTTTATTTTCTGAAACAATTCTCAGGTAGTGGTCGACCGTTACAGGGGTTACAAGGCTGAGTTTATGATCAGATTAAGTGCCTTAATTAAATGCTATTAATCCAGCAACTCCTATATAAGTTGGTGGTAGGAGCAGCAGATTTACACAACGAAATACAATTTCTCTCTCGAAAAACTGCTTCTACTCCCTTCTTAGCATACTGTGTTCAGCTCTTGTTCTTGTTCGCTGGGTTTCGAAGTTTGAGTGCTCAAACTAGAAATCGAAGCTTGTTTTATCCTGGGAAACCTAGGCTACAACGCTCCTAGCACCGTGGGAGGTAGCAAATAAGGTTTTAAGGACAGTGTAGTGAGTACACAACTCAAGCTTACCCTTTGTCCAGAAATTCCTTTCGTATTTTGTGCTTGTTATTTTCTGGAAATATTATTTTCGTAATATATTTCTTAACATAGACTTGTAACAACTTCTCTAACTCTATTAGAGCTAAATTCTCTTTCTCATTATTTGTTAAAACCAAATCTGTAAGGATATAACAACAGTAAATATTGTAATTATTGTTTAGGAATAAAATAAATTTGATTAAAATAAATATATAGTTAACGCGTACATGGAATTGATAAACATTTGCGCTAATTGTATTGCACATCTTCACCAAGGTAATCCAACACCTCATTCCAAATAATTTTTGGCCTATTAAATGAATTTGATGTCAACAATGTCAAAAAAAGTTTTCTCATAGAATGAGCATATGACCAATGGCTTGCTTCTTTAATTACATCAATATACTCCTTATCATCATCCAATAGACCACAAGCATAACATGCAAGTATCTGGCAACTCTCCAGTACCCGGTGGTATATATAAAATACGACCTATGGCAAAACCTTTCTTTCTTGGATTCCATTCTCGAATATCCTATTTAAAAACAAACGTATCTGGCAACTCAATATAAGTTAATAACTTTGCCTCAAGGAACCTTTGTTCGCTTCAAACCATCCATTAAACATACTTTGACCGATTGTCTCTCTCATCAAAACGTTGTCAACTGTGTCGTCATCTTCAAATATAACTTTCTGATCGTTTGGTAAGCGAAAACTAAATCTCTCAATCGCTGGTGTTCTGAATTGCATGTCAAAGCTAAGCAGACGCCATGTAGCCTCACAAGCAGATATGTACCTATAGTCTTAATACATGTTAATCTCATCAATGACTTCATTTCCATTACCGTCAGAGGTACTTTTATAGAACTCAGATGTGACCATGTCATTCACTTTATTCACATATTTGAATAAGTATTTTATTGATCTTGATTGATTACACCATTCCACATTCATATGAGCCATATATTTAATAAGCAAGTATCTATTGTGTGGTACAACAAATCTATTGTCCAATTGAATACCAATTTTCATAACAAACCTACCATAATCTCTACGTCTATAGATTGTGTAACCATCTTCATCAAAAGTCAATGAGTCAACAATTTTTTTGGGGAAATGCTTTGAACACCTTCCATTCACCATCCAGAGAGATTGCTTTCTTACATGCCCACACGGACATGTACCATAAATTCTTCTACAATGTCGTAGTATTGTTGATCAACTTCTTTATTTGGTATCTCTGATGATATAATTTTGTCAATAAAATTGGACACAACATTGCGATCATTGTTTGCTAAGAAGAGTAGAATGTGAGCATGCGGTAGACCACGCTTTTGGAACTCAATAGTGTAGATGACTACAAAAAAACTATTTTTTTTAAAAAACCACCACCTGGGTGAATAAGTTAAATCAACTCAGAAATAGAGTTCGGGGGGGATTGAATCCCAAAACAAAGAATCAAGATGCGAGAAGGCCAACGTAGCCAGAACATGAGCCCCCCTGTTCGCAGTTCTAGGAATAAAATTAACTGAACAACTAGTAAAGGTAGACATAATAGCCCTAGCGGCATCAATAGAGTAACGAACGTAAGAAAATAGACTAGTACTATCCGTGGTGAGCAAATTCTTGAGCGTGGAGCAATCAGTGTAGATGCACACAGAGTGTAGATTCTGATCCTTTAGCCATGGGAGAGCTTCTTTGCAGGCCAAGGATTCCGCCATAAGCGACGAGTGACACGGCGGTAGGTGACCATTGAAAGCAGCCACGAACCCTCCCTCTTGCGAAAGAAGCACCGCACCCACCGTGGCCGTGCTGGTGTGTGGATCGAAGCCGGCGTCGACGTAACATTGTGGACCGGCAGGCTGGACGGTTACGGCTGTGGGCTGTTGCTGCGGTTGGGGCAAGACATGGACCTCCTTCCAAGCTGCTGCTGCTGCGCGTGCGGACTGCCACACACGGGATGGACGTGGCAAACAACCCTCCCACACC
>CM008339.1:20364208-20374323 GCA_002525835.2 Ipomoea batatas
CCCCCCTTTGGTCAATCTCTCAAAGCAGAAAATTGGAGCAGGGGATATAAATAAACTTGTGGTTGAGAACTGGAGAAGTGAATTTTGTTTTGGACTTTTAAGGCCTGATGAGAAGGAATTGACGAAATGGACAGAGATAATTTTGCTGAGTTTTTGCAAAATGTGGAAATTTTAGCGCTCTGGAAAGGGGAATGGGGTGTAGTGTTTGAATTGGGCGTTCTGGAAATATGTATATATAGGCAGCGAGTCTTTTAAAGTCTGTGGAGATTAAAAGTGACGCACGGAAACATCCTAGTTCTTGTCCATATTTGCAACCTTAATAGCTTCCTCGACACGTACTGAGTTTCTCTGCGATTTCAGACCTCAGAGTCGTGCGTTTTAATGTTGAGTTCAATGGCGAGTCCGCCAATTACACTTTTCAGGTCTTACATGGATAAGTATAACAACTTTTAATTACGCGCCTACTGTTTAAGGCACTATATGTTTATGGACTAACAACTTTTTACTCAGCAATCCCGTCAAGTTATTAGGTTGTTAACTTGGTATTTTCAAACTCTCAATAGTGATTTATTAGTCTTCTTGATTTGAGCCAATCAGCTATGGTAACTTTAGCTAGTTTACTTCCTGTAGTCTTTTGCCAACAAAGGTCACAATGTGGTAGTAACCTCTCTGAGTGGGGCTCCTTATGTGCACTAAGCAAAGGTCCTCTCAAAGTGAGAGAAGCTCCTTATGCGCAGTAAGCAAAAGTCCAGCCTCCGTGTTCAGTTGAGTTATCATGATTTACATCCTCGTAAATGTTGTCAGGCCGGGGTGTGTGGCCCTTGGGTTCAGGGATCAACCTTTTGAAGAAAGTTTTTGTTACTTTTGAGATAATTTTTTACTATTTTTTTAATTAGTCAAACTCGTGCAAATAGACAAATAATGCATCAAAATAATCAATAAAGAGTTAATTATCGATTTGGTCCCTCGACTATTGGGATTTCACCACTTTGGTCCTCAACAATTTTTCTTGTCCAATTAAGTCCTCGACTTTGAAAAAATTAACCAATTTGGTCCTCCGTTTATTTTACCATTTGATATCCGTTAAATCGGGACCAAATTGGTAAATTTCACAATAGTCAAGGGACCATTTCAGTCAAAATTAATTACCAAAATGGTCCCTTGACTATAGCAAAATTACAAATTTGGTCTCAATTTAACGGCTGTTTAACACCAAAATAAACGGAGGACCAAATTAGTTAATTTTTTCAAAGTTGAGGACTTAATTGGACAAGAAAAATTGTCAAGGACCAAAGTGGTGAAATCCCAATAGTCGGGGGACCAAATCGGTAATTAACTCAATCAATTAATGTCAAGTTTTTAATATATAAGACTAAACATTCCACAATAACAAATATGTTTAGCGAAATTTGATATTTTAATTTCCATGTTGAATCTAGAGGCCGGTCTCACTTTTAATCATTAGGTAAAGAGATTATTGACACTAGACAGTGTCTTTAGCTGTTTTTAATTTGTTCATACATAAGTGAGGATGGCATATATAGATGAGAGTTGAGACAACCTAATTTTGTTACCATTTTCATGTGCAATTTAATAATGCAGCTTACTATTTCTTTTACCCTGAATTAATGGTGAGCTGGAAAGTATTTACTATTTGAAGAACATCAAGGAATCATTACAAGAGAAAGCTGGGTAAATGATCAAATGATTATATTCCAATATATATATCCGATTCACATCTTTGATCTGCTTTGCTATCACCAAAAACCCATACTTACATCCCCCCCCCCATATATATAGATTCAAATGCAGGCAGTGCTTCTCATGTGGTCTGCACGGATTCACCATTAGATCAAATATTTAAAAATGTATCACATAGTGTTCAAAATGCATCACCTGGTGCATTTTCAAACATTTTGTGATTCATTTATGCTTATCTAATGGTAGTGATCACACAGAAAGTATTGTCCATAAAGAAATTTGAGTACCAACTGAGTTATTTGTGTGAGCAAAAAGTTTATGCCTCCGTTAGAGTGGTTAAGACAAGCCAGTGGTATAAGAATTTGTCTTAGTGTAGGCAAGTACAGCCGTTATACTGTGGGTCATGGGTCATGGTTGATACTTCAGTTGTGTTGAAAGGATATTGCAGATGTGTTGAAAGGGAACTGCAGTTGCGCGGAACAGAGGCCATGTCATCCATCTGGAACTGTAGTTGTGTTGAACGGATACTGCAGTTGTGTTGAACGGATAAATGACCTCTGTTCCGTACAACTGCAGTTTACTTTCAACACAACTGCAGTATCTTTTCAACACAACTGCAGTATCCGTTTAACACAACTGCAGTATCAGATATGATCATGGTCCACAATATAATTAAGTATTTAGACAGCCAAGACCCAATTGACACAAAATCCACAAGTGGTGGAAGCTCTCAAAATCAAGGTGTAATCTCAATAAAAATAAGTTGATGGTATATATAAACTCAATCTTAAATTACTCGAAAATCTATGGACATAATTTTAAAAACTGGCGATCCTCTTGATTCGCAATCTAATATCACTCAAAAAAAAAACTCCAATGAGACGAATTTAGATGAATGTGATTGGATTACGATTCTCGTTCACGTAAAATCAAAGTGATGTATGAGAGAGCAACGGACAAATCCATGCAAGCTAGATACGCACTTTAAATTGAGACAATTTTTGCCATTTATAACTTGACGTGAATGAGTAAGTTAGGGTACTCTTGCCTACTAGCTATTCCTGCATTGTGAGTTGTGACTAAGATTTAACTATAATAGCGATCAAAATTTATTTCCCATGAAAAGAAATTTGTTGCCATGAATGGATCTTAATTATAATTTTTATTTTAAGTGGGGCACTAAGTGGTGGACATATTAAGCCAATTGTTATAGTATGAATTAGGCTCATCTTCAATTAACACATTTTGTAACTACAATTAATAGTTTATGTACATGTAAACAAATATACATAAATTGTAAACTGCTGTCCGTTTAACGGTCCAGGGTTCGCTCCGAGAGGCACACAGGAGCTGACCCAGGGGGAATCGTCACTTGTGGGAATTGAACACTGGTTCTCCCGAAATTCCTCCCCACAAAGAGAACTAACTTGCCACTTGAGCTACCCCACTGGGTTCTAGTCCATGATATAATTTGGCATATTAAGCCCCTTTCTTTCAAAACTTCTTCTTTTAATGACCAATTTTAAAATTGGAAAATAACAATTTCCATTTTTAGTTCAAAGATTATTGTGAAATTGTCACATTTAATCCTTAACTTTTAATATAATCGTATTTAGTCTCACAATTTTGTTTATATTGTTAGATTTGGTCCTTTGATTTTGTGGGGCTTACAAATGTTCTGCATGTTTGATTGAAAGTAGTTGTAATTCCTTTCCTCCATAATTTTAAAATGTGAAAAATTTTCACAATTTAATTAGAGAGAATTATTTTTTCCATGAAATTGCAATTCTAATCCTCCCTCCTTATTACAACCAACACCTCGTTAGTACAAAGTTCTCAAAATATTTCTTATTTTAGTCCTTGTGTTATTTGAAGAATAATGTATGAACGAAATGTTATGATGAACAACATTTAAATTTAGAAGAAACGCATGGAATTCCAAGAAAAAGAAGAATCAAAATCAAAACTTAAAAGAAGAGCATGAAATTCATGAAGAATATGATAAATGATATGACCAACATTAAAACTTAGAAGAAGCACATGGAATTCAAGAAGATCGAATGAAATGTTATGACCAATATCAAGACTTAGAAGAAACACATTGAATTCAAGAAGAATGTAATGTTATGACCAACGAACATCAAAACTTAGAAGAAACACGTCAAATTTAAGAAGAATAAAATGTATGACCAATGCTAGAACTTATAAGAAACACCCGAAATTCAAAAAAAAAAAAAATATTATGACCAACGTTGTATCAGAACTAAAAATAAAAAACGCATCGAATTCAAAAGCAAAAATAAAAATAAAAAAATACTAACTTGTTTTACAATTTAAAATGAAGGTAGGGCTTTGAATTGGTTAATACGTCGTTGTCCTAAACTCAAAAATCCTCTTTGCAAAATGTAATAGTAGAAAACTCAAATTATACCACTTGCGAGAGTTAATGCCCAAAATAGCTTGAGTTAGTCTTATTCGATTATTATGATATAATTGAGTCCCAAACTTTTTGTGACATTTTCAATATAGTTTTCTATTTACATTTTCATCCACCAGTTGTTAATTAAAGTGATTTAATTTGAGGGTAAAGTTATAATTTCATTTGACCACGGGACTCCTATTAGCGCCCTTCACCATATTTTGTAAAGGTCACACTTGTGTGAGACCGTCTCACGTATCCTTGTTCGTGGGCCGGGTCGGGTCGGGTCAAAGCACCATGCAAATGTCATACTTATATGCTTAAATATAACATTAATCAAGAATACAACTTTTGTTACTTATAAGAGAAAAAGTAATACATTTTTCATAATAAGTAATGTTGACAAGTGCCCCTTACTTATAAGGGCAAATATAATACATTTGAGGAAAAATGTAATACTTTTAAATCGAAATGTAAAAGTAGTGTATTTTCCCTTAAAATATTACATTTACCCTTATAAGTCACAAAAATTTTATTCCTGATTAGTATTACATTTGAGCATATAAGTATGACATTTGTACATATAAGTGTTACATTTGCATATTGAACTGATCCGATCCGACTCGTCTCATGGTGAGACGGTCTCACACAAGTTTTTGCCATTTTGTAAATATTTGTAAACCGAAATTTAGACAACAATCAGATAAAACAATACCATTTTAGATATTTCAAAGTTGATACGTATAGCATATATATTATCCTTTTTTCTTATCCTTTTTTGTGATTACTTAGTTCACGAACAGATTTCTTGTGCATGTTGGAAAAGAAAAGAGACCACATAAAAGTACAAAACCCCCAGCCCATGGAACAAGTTATTTAGCATTATATTATACTAGGTCAAATCTGGAGATCAGACTGTTCATAAAACTACAAATTGTATGGCATAACTTAAAGCACAACATTTGGGGACACCACACTTGTTCTAATACTAAACACCAACAATTTTCAAATGCAATATAATTGATTATTTAATTAATTTATACTTAAACTTTATATGTATGTAGTATTACAATAATTTACAAGTCTTCAAATCCTATCCAATATAACTAATACTTGCAATGGAAGTTACCACTTAGGTTACTGTTTTGAAAACATCTAATTTAACGTGACGACATTATCTTATCATCATGAAAGAAAATTCAAATCAAAGTTAATGTACCATGAAAGTGAGATTTGATCATGTAATATATTGGGTGCCTATTAGCTGGCTATTAGCTAGCCATATATTTGGTCTTCATTGCTTAAAATATCTACCAAAAACATTGAAAAAAAAAAGGTTATAAAAATGTTTTTGGCTCCTTGATTATACGTCACTAGTTGTTTTGGTCTCTAACTTTTAAAATTTATAAATGTCACCCTCAATTTTATAAAAGTGTTGTGATTTAGATCGTCCTTAGGGTTCTAGGTTATATATATATTACCTATATACTTGCATTTAAATGATGACTACAATGTTCAAATTTGACTCCTCGTAGAAACTGTCTATTGGTTTAGTTTATCTCCTTGTGGGCCTTTACCGATTAAGGTAACAAGACAAATTTTATCCAAAACTCATCTTTAGATGGCGAATACGAATTTTCCTCTAAATTAAAGTTTAACTCTACACAATTTTAATTGGTAAGATAATTACACTCCGATTCTCTCCATCCAATTAAGTGGTAAGCTTTAATTTCTATCGTCCATATATGTTGTCACATAATACATTAATACTTTTACTCCATGATGATCTTTATCTTTAAACGAAATAAATTATACGTCTTCATATATTGTTTTGTATCTAGTATTTTAGAGAAATCATTTTATACAAACTCCGTCAAAAACACTAACGATGAAAGAAGAGAAATATCTGGATCCAATAAATTATAAAGGGAGTCTCAATTCAACCCTAAACAGACGCTCAGCTCTTTGTTACTTGTTGGATTCTTTGGTTTGAATGAATAAAGCAATGAATTGAAGGCAGATCAGAGTAGAGACCAGCTTAGGTTGGATAGCGATTAGCGAAGAACATTGACTAGCATGTTCATGTGATCGAACAACTTATATTAGGTGGCAGTAACAATCATCTAGCTAGCTTCTATTATTGGGATATATCATCATATTCGTTCATTATCATATATTCAAAAATTCTATAACGTTTGTACTGTTAAAATATTAAATAGAAAGTTTAAGCTAAGCTTTATGGGTTGATTCTAATATAATATACCCCATCTTGTAATGGACCAAGTACAACACTAGATTATATGAGAATGGGAGGAGAGAGATCGAACAATGAGCTCAAGAGTGTTTAGTATTATTATTATTATTATTATTATTATTATTATTATTATTATTAATGAATAACCAATTAACCACAAGATTGCTTGTAATGGGATATATAATTGGTTTGGTAAGTACAAGATTTTGAATTCAACTTTCATTGCAATTGCTTATTGATCGACCTCGTGATTTGAGTCAATCAACTATGAGCAATCTAGACTAGTTTCTTGTGGTCATTTGCTGATTAAGGTCACAAAGCGAGTTTCGCTTAAGACGCACCTTCGGATAGCAACTATAGGCAGAATCCTACTTCATTGCCCCTTGGGTCACAACTCACAAGGCGAGTTTCGCTCAGGACGCACCTTTAGATAGCAACTATATATATGCAGAATCCTACTTCATTGCCCCTGGCCTCCAAGCTCACTCGACAGAATAGTGGAGGGATAAATTACAATGACTGGGTAGCTCATTAGGTGGGAGGATCAGTGCCTAGTACCCACAATGAGCCCGCCACACTAGGTGAAACTCTCATACTGCAGTTCCCAGGGCTCGATTTTGTGTCCTTGTTAAGAATAAGAACAATCTAATCTCACAAAAAGGGAACCTTAGAACCATAAAACAAGGGAAAGCTTGACCATGATCTTCAAGCTAGTGTGATGAGAAGGCTCACTATCCTAAAAGTTTCTAATTTTCCTTAGCAAGCAATAAGGGTAATAACAAATTAGAACTTTTGAGATACAATAAGAATGTCAAACTTCTTATGTTACGTTGCTCATCTAAAAAGTTCACCAAGGGTGTAACTTGAAATTTTTGTTTTAGAAACTACTCTCTCGTAAGTACTGTAGCTACTTAGTCAAGAGCAAAGAATACACTCACAACATGTGTGTTGGCAACTTGATGAAAGACAATATTTATATCCATCATCAGACATCATTTCTTCAATTATCTTAAATGTCATATTAATGAAGAAATTAATGGGAAGGTTAGTAGGAGCTTTGTAACTTCCACTATCATTATATTCAAAATGATAACAATAATTCAAATTTAATATTTGAATTATTGTGTAACTGATCAAGAATTCATTATATTATTATATATAATATTTACAACTTTTGAGAATTCGAGAAGTCAACTTTCGAAGAGTAAAAGCCAAGAAAAGTAAAACCATGAGAAGTAAACTCAACTTCTCTAAACAACCTCTCTTAAAACAACTTCTCTAAAACATTCTTCATCAATCAAAGCATAAGCTTCCTACCAAACATAAATAATATTTTAAACTCCACAACACCAAAGTATTATTTATTCTTCCAATAGACATGCCTGAATACATATATTCAACCATTTACTATATAAATGTCCAACAGTTCTTGCCCACAATCTACCACTTAAGAATCAACTGAATTGTCCATAGATGTGTAGTAAAACACAGAATGGTATATATAGTGTATTGTATAGATGTATAGTAAAACACATGGTATAGTATTGTAAAAATTATTGACTCCTTAGGGTAGTTCAAGTAGTCGCTCAATTAACATTTAGTCTTACTTTCAACGACAAGGTGGGAGTTTAGACCCATTGAGAACCTAAAGACTCATTTGGAGACCTTGACCAATTAATTCAATAATACTGAAGACGTCTTTTATGCACAAAAATGTATAGACGAAAAATCTAAAATCACTTAGACAACTCAAGATCTACCTCTTTCAGGCTTTAGAGCGAGTATATAAAATTCAAGATATTGTCTAACGAAACTAGGAAAATTAAACATTGGTTAAAAAAATTTATTAATTAAAGTGGGTCATGCTTTCCCATTGGTAAAAAAGTAAGGAGTGTTTCACAATTAGAAACAAGATGCGTCAACACCTAACAAAACAGTATATTGTAATTTGCACCCGTCCTTTATTGACTCGCTTTATAGTACTTGAGATACTTTTGATCCACTCGGTACTTTGATTGCTAACTTTTTTCTTAAATTTATAACTTATCAACGTTTACCCTACAACGTAATAATGCCGCGTCATATTTATTAACATTTTTTGAATATATATATATATATATATATATATATATATATATATATATTTTAAATACTACCGTCTGCTACAATCGTTCATTAGTTCATAATTACTTTCTCAACCTACTGAAACACGAAGAGTCGCCTCCACTGAAGTGTGTGTGTGTATATATATATATTTCTGCACCTTTATAAATTAGGTCACACTTGTGTGAGACCGTCTCATGGATCCTTGTTTGTGAGACGGGTCGGATCGGGTCAAAGCACCACGCAAATATCATACTTATATGCTCAAATATAACACTAATCAATAATACAATTTTTGTTATTTTTAAGAGAAAAAGTAATACATTTTTCATAATAAGTAATGTTGACAAGTGCCCCTTACTTATAAGGGCAAATATAATACTTTTGAGGACAAATGTAATACTTTTAAATCGAAATGTAAAAGTATTGTATTTTCCCGTAAAAGTATTACATTTACCCTTATAAGTAACAAAAATTTTATTTCTGATTAGTATTACGTTTGAGCATATAAGTATGACGTTTGTGCATATAAGTGTTACATTTGCATCTTGACCCAATCCGTCTCATGGTGAGACGATCTCACACAAGTTTTTGCCTTATAATTAATTGTTTCTGCACTTTGAAAAGTCGTCGGTCTCCTGACCGGCATGCATGATAACGGCGTCAAGAATGCTCTTTTTTTTTTTTCTAAGTCATCGTCAAGAATGCTTTTTATTCTTTCTTCTCATCAATTTTCTTTTATGTTTCATTTTTTTCCTTTTTATTGTAATAAAATAATATAGGCTCAATTAATTAATGAGGTAAATGTATGTTAATGCAAGCTAAAGGAAAGTGTAGTGAAATAGGCCTGTTGACGCTAACTTTTATACTTTGCCTAAATGAATATAATAATGACCATTTTTCATGTAGTCTTTATATTTTTTTAAAAAATCAAAAATTATAATTGATACACTAACAATTCTAGAGGACACGAGATAAGAGAGTTTCCAAAATAAACAACACCGATAAAGAAACACACTTGATTAATAGACGGCATGCATCGTCTCTCGGATCATGGGAAGCATGCAGCGTGCGCCCTTGGTTTTCCTCGGCACCTATGCACTCCGGTAGCTAGCTTTTGGGCTCTCGTGAGACATGTTAGTTTTATCCTATTGATATACAATGTTGCAATAATGATTCAACCTAGTACGAGAGGACCGTTAATTCGCACAATTGGTCATCGCACTTGGTTGAAAAGACAGTGGCGCGATAACTGATATACTAACACTCTAGAGGATGCAAGGCAAGAGAATCTCCAAAGTAAGCACTCAAGACAAATAAGGAAACTCGACCACATGATAAATAGACAAATACATGAATAATTCTAGAGAATGCATGACAGACAAGATCGAGGATCTTCAAAATAGTCTCTCAACACTGATAAAGAAACTCACATAATGAATAAACACCGATAATATAATTATTAATCACCCGATTATTTGGGTGACTGATAGCATGCAAATTATTTCCCAAGTCAAGGGAATTTCCTCCATAACTTACAAATGACTTGTTTAATTTTCCTAGTTTCGTTAGACAATATCTTGAATTTTATATACTCGCTCTAAAGCCTGAAAGAGGTAGATCTTGAGTTGTCTAAGT
>CM008339.1:20416773-20432343 GCA_002525835.2 Ipomoea batatas
GGAATGCCTTGAAAAGTATGTAGCTAATCTGGAAACGCCGGAACTCTAATTGACTTGCAATTAGAGGTAACAAAAAGGACAAATTTGAGGGTTAAAGTTTGATATAATGCAATATCTGTTGCACACAAGTCAGTATTGACTCCACTGAAGTTCGAATCCACCACCTTCCATATAAAGAGAAGGGTTTGATGCCACTAGACCACAAGATCCTTAGTATGTATTTTTAGTACTTAAATAATGTACTTTACATATACAAATAATATATTTTTAGTATATTAAAAATATATTTTTTATTTATGGTGTAGACCCATCTTCTATATAATAATGATTGTTACTATAAACTAACACAACTCAATTCATAGTTTAGTATCGACTCATATAAGTTTATACCAATAGGGCACCTTGATGTTCAAACCCTGAGGGCAAGGTAAAAATGTGGAAAGACAGAGGACCCGGAGTAAAGATCCTTTGGCTCTGGACCATCGGAACCGCCGCCGGTATTTTTTTCCGATCTTCTTCTTCGTCAATTCTTCACCGTCACGGCATATGATGGACGCGTTATTTATTCTCGTTTTTCTATTGCAGTTTTGGTGACTAGTGTGGTGAGGACTAGGCTGAGAGACATGGATCAGCAGTTCATGAACGCTACTCAACAACCGCCGAACCCTGAAGCCACTGCTGACTCCGAAATCCTCATCGACGACAACCCACCCGCCGGAAAATCCATGAAAGGGGACCAGTTATAGTCACTCTCTCCATGTCAGAAGCTCCTTGAAAATGGAGTTGCACGCCACCTGTTCGACGAAATGTCAGAGTAATAACAATCGCCCTTCTGTCCAAGAATTTCAAAATTTCTTTTTCCTAAACTCTTTTCATATTTTTTTGTGGGATATTTATCTTGCTGTCGAAAACTAAAGTGGGTTAATCTTAACAAGGCTTCAGCTTCGCTTTTGTACAAGTATCTGCTTGTTTTCACCTCTTGCCTTTCTTGCTAAGAAATTTTCAAAATCTGTACAAACAATTAACAAAACAGATTCATACCTACATACTGCTATTCATTCATCACTCTCTTCCTCCTCAAACCACTTACACCATTTTTAAGTCTGGAAACAAAAAATTCAGTAAAAAGAAAAGGTGAACACACAATAGTTAGATGGGTAAGGAAATATGAGATAGAGAAAAATGAGATGAAGTAAGAGAAAACATATCAGATAGATGATTATCCATTGCAACTACAGCCAGGAAAAATTCAAGTAGTATGTATGAAGTGCATGTTAAATGGTGAGAGATATATCATAGGGATAGGAAGAGACCAAAATATTATCGGAACGAACAAGGAGGGCATCATTTCCATAGTTGTTTTGCTCTTCTTGAATCCACTTTGAAGAAGCCAGGAGGGAATCCCTACAATAGCTTATCTGAATCAATGCTAGTGTGGTGATATCGGCAAAACCGCGAGGGATTTCTTTCAACCAATGGCACTCACTTATCTCTAAACATTCAAGCATAGGGAAATGCTCACCCACAGCATTCCAACATCGGAAACTTGTTCTTTTAATTACCAGCCTCTTCAATTGATGGAACCCTCCATCAGATGTATCCCACTCTGGGCCTTCACAAGCATCTATCAATTTTAGAACCTCTAGATTAGGCAACATACTAATAGCGCTCAGCTCACTCCACTGCAAATTAGACTTCAACAAGCTGAGCTTCTTAAGATTTGGTAAACTAGTTGCCCATGGGATGCTACAGATAGCAAGGTTGAGATTCATCCACCTTCTGATGCTTAGTTTCTCAAGCTTCTCCAAGTGCACAAAATTATAAAAACAATATGGACTATTAACATAGTATCCACCATCAACCCCCAATGTTTTTAAATTCGGAATCATTGTAAACAAATCCTTTGTACATAACTTAGAATCCAACCAAGATATATCCTCTAAGTTTCTATAAACAACTGACGGAGTTTCTAATGAACAAATTCTTCCAATACAAAAATTCCTTAATAGTGGCATTTTCCAAATTCCAGATAGCTCAGAGGAATACAATATAACACCATCCCCACTAACAATAAAAGTTTGCATATTATTCCAATGCTCAAAGAGGTTTACACCACAACAGTCATTTGTATACAAAGCTAAGTACCTCAAATGAACAAGATTTGCAAACACATTTATGTCTATAACTGCATCCCAAAATCTATTTCTCATGTTTACTACTCTTAGTAGTTTCAAGTGTGAAAATAGACGTTTCACATCTGCATTCCAAAAATAGTAAAGATGAGTAGTTAAGTGAAAGGAATGAGATTTGTGAAAGCACTCGTCCTCAAACTTGAATATTTCATTATAGAAAGATCCTGATGTATGACTTATCCAACGACAAGGTTTTTTTAACTCCATTGATATTCAAGAGATTTTCAAGTCTAGCTTCTCTCAAGCACAAATCTCGTAATAGATCATGGATCCGTATTCTCTTCATTTCTCCATTGTAGCTATGTTTGCTGACTATAACAAGACTTCTATCAACAAGATCTTGCAAGCATTCCATAGCCACTTTCTCCATATTCACATGTTTCACAACCCTCAAAAATCCCTCTGCTACCCACAACCTAACCAACTTCTTCACAGGGAGCTCATAGTCTTCCCGAAAAACTCCAAAATACAAAAAACAAGCTTTTAAGTGGTGTGGTAATTGATTGTAACTCAGATATAATATTCTGGAACATGCATCATTAGAATCACCAATTACACTTTTTGCAACATTCTTCCACTTTTCCTCATCCTCCAATGTCTTGGAGAGAAGACTAGCTACTACAGTAATAGCTAGAGGTAATCCTTCACATTTCTTTATTATGTCTCTACCAATTTGCTCAAACTTTGAAGGAAATTTAATTTTTCCAAACACTTTGCAGTAGAGACTCCAACTTTCATTGGCATCTAAGAAAGGCATGTTAATGATAGAGTTACCTGAGCTAACATATTTAGCCACCTCTTTGAGCCGAGAAGTCAATAGTATACAACTTCCATTATTATCATCTGGAAAACATCTTTGCACACTATCCCAAGCAGTAGTGTTCCATATATCATCAATTACTATCAAATATCTCTGACCTTTCAAACATTTATACATCCTTTCTTGGTATTGGTCAGTGCTATGTTCATGGAGTTCATCTCTTGATGCTGCAATAACACAACCAATAAGGCATCGGAGCATTCCTTCTAAGCTATACTCTTGGGATACAGTAAGCCATGCTCGCTTGTCGAAATAAGAAGTAACTGATGGATCTTCATAAAGTTTGTATGCTAAAGTGGTCTTGCCTATTCCTCCCATGCTAACAATGGAAATAACTCGTCTCCCCTTAGTTGATTGTTGCGTGAGCTTATCCAATATCGTCATGAACACCTGGTGGCATCCCACCATTCTACTGTCCAAGTTTGAAGCATTTTTGGAAACTTTACTCATCACAATAGTGTTCTTGTGTGCTAATCCTTTCACAAGCAATAGTCCTCTTCGTCGCATCCGACCAAGGAGTGAAACATCATAGGTGATTCTTTCATTTCGTGATGAAGCCTTTGCAAACCTAACCATCAACTCATTCTTGAGGTAATCAGTCTCTCTTTCTGCTTGATTGACCAAATTAGGACTAGGGTTTCTCAAATTGAGTAATGTAGATCTTAAATTATCAAATTAATCAGTACATGTGCGACATGAACACTGTAAAAGGAAGAACATATTTAAGTTGTGACTCTTTGTGTAAGACAGAATCAGACGGTGAAAATCTATCAAAAGTACACACTCCTGAATTCCTAAATAGTATGAGATTGTCTGGACTCCCTAATCATTCGTTTACATTAAAGGTTGCACATGCACATGTTATGTTATTGTGGAGCATAGACCACTCTCTTGATCTTTGCAACGGTACGCGTCTCATCGTCACAAGATTGACAAATCATATTGTTGAATCAAGATTAGTTAATGGGACACATGAAGGAACAGAAGTTCTTTTCTCCCGAATGTCTCTCACTCCTTCTGATAAGAGATTATATTACCCTTCACGTTCCAGCGTAAACAATTCCCATTGATGCTCGCATATGCCATGACTATCAACAAAAGCCAGGGTCAAGCACTAACTCATTTTTTATTATTGCTGAAAAAATCGATGTTTAATCACAGTCAATTCTACGTGGCTTTTTCCCAAGTCACCCATTCTGATAGCCTGAAGGTGTTAGCTCTAGACGAGAATGGACAAGATTCTGTTACTACTACCAATGTCGTCTACAAAGAAGTTTTCAATAATGTGTAATTTGAACCGGTAACATTATTGTTTTCTTTTTTCTTTTTTCTTTTTTTTTTTTAAAGAGCACATTTACCAAAGTTATACAAATCCTAAACACTAGTATATAAAATCTCCAAAGTTTCAGCACCGGATGCTTACATCTACACATTAGCTATTAATTCAACATATAATTATTTGGTCGAATTCAACCAAGTGTAACATCACTAAACATAATCGATCTAAATCATCTTTCCAATTGCACTATATAATATTTGACATTATAATTTATATAATTATGTATGAATCAAGTATTCTTAAAATATTATAGCAAATCCATTTTGTGCATCACATTGGTGAAAGTACTCGTAGCTTTGTAATAGAGTTATGCTCATGTTTTAAAAAAAAATGAATCAAATAGAAAAAATATATATATAATATTTTTACTTTTAACTAAATAAAAAATAATTTCTATCTACCATGTAGTGTAATGACATCCCAGTTACCATTCTAAATGGGCAGTCAGAGGTTCGAAACCCCCGTGGTTGGGGCTTAGATTCATAGGTTCGAACCCCCAAGGTAGGGGATTAAATTCTTTGGATTGAAAATGTTTGAAAAAATATAGATCAGATAATATCTTGTAAAAAATAACTTTCAACCAAACACTGAAATGAAAATATTTTTCAAAAAATTAATTATTTTCTAAAAAGAGTTAATACCAGCCAAAGTCCTCCGAGTTTAGTGGTTTCGCGACCTATAGTCCTAAACTTTCAAATCGACCATCCGTGATCCTCTGAGTTTCGAAATCGACCTACCATAGTCCTTTCGTTAAAAATTTCCGTCTCAACCGTGAAATCTAAGGGCATAATAGTCTTTTCATTTATTATCCAGCCAAAACAATTTATTTTGCTCAGAAATTAAAAGTAGCCCTACCTAATCTATTTCAAAGATGGATTATGATGAGGACCGAGAGGATTGTGACGAGCACCCACTTCAGCGGCGAGAAGGTGATCGTGGAGCCGAAGCCGGCGTTCTTTGCCGCCACTTGCCAGAGTGCTCCTCCGCCCTGCGCAGCAACAACTCCTACTGCTTGTATTACCCCAAGGCAGGGGAGTCGCTGAGGCTAATGCTGCGCTACTGCGCGTCGTACACGGACGTGTAGTGGCGGAACCTCGGCGCCACCCTTGCGTTTAACCAGTTGCCATAGTACGTTTCAGATTTGAGCAAATTGAGATTGAGCATGGCAGCGGGGGTAGTTTCATATTTGAGCGAATTTGAGATTGAGCCTCGCAGTGGGGGGTGGTTTCAGATTTGAGCGAATTCACGCAGTCGAATCTGCAACCGCACTCAGGACTCTCAGATTAAACTAATAGACGAGCTGTGGGAGCTTCACCTGCCCGGTAACCCCTTCAAAAATGCCAGAATCCCCGGTAATGGTGAGATAAAACTCATCGTAGGTGAGGTAGGGCCCCTGAACGGTGATGTAGCAAACTCCGATATATTCTCGATCAGGTTGTGCCAAAATTTATGGTTTCGTCGTCGCTCACCTCGGTGTTGACCTCCGGCAACGCGATTGCAGCTGCGGCCGCGGCCGGTTCTGGCACTGTTCATGGAGCGGTGACGTCAGCCATAACGCAGGTGGTCGTTACTGCGGTGGCGATTGCCTCCGGAGCTTGCCTTTCCACTAAGGTCGATTGTTTATGGCCTAAAGTGGATGAGCAGCCTGGATCACTAGTATTGGATGGAGTAGATGTTACTGGGTGCCCAATATTTAATGATCCACAGGTGCTTAAGGCAATTGAGTTTGCAAGAAAGGCTCACCATGGCCAAATCTCCAAAGTAGAAACTAAAAACAGCCTCGTAACTGTCCCGCCCTTCTCCTCCTTGTGCTTGATCAGAATGCATAGCCCTGCAGTGATGCAGACAAGCTTCTGCAAGTCACCGGACAAGACCTTGTTGGTGAATAAATGGAAAGTTGACCTTCTTGTAGCTTAGCCGTAGATAATAACTGGAAAGACTATTATACCCTTACATTTCACGGTTGAGACGAGAATTTTTAACGGAAGGACTGCTGTAGGTCAATTTCGAAACTTGGAGGATCACGGATGATCGATTTGAAAGTTTAGGACTATAGGTCGTGAAACCACTAAAATCAGAGGACCTTGGCTGGCATTAACTCTTTCTAAAAATTATTTTTCCAATTTTCAAGCTTAGCCTAATCCACTTGGATTCATGAACTTGATCTTCCGTCCCTACTTAATTTTTTTAAAGCAAATTTTTGAAACATTAACCTGATTAGTTGTTCCTATTTTGGATCAAGCTGGAGCTGGCTTCGACAAACACAAAACAGAGAGAGAAAAAAAAAAAAAAAAGAGGACAGATTTGAGCTGTAAGATTCCTACTTAACATTAAACAATGCAATTTGGTCTCATGTTGTCATTATCTTCCTCTAATATTTAATTCCATATTAGTCGCAATTAGTGTTACAAGTTGCAGAAAGCCACATATATAAATTTTAATATGGAGTACTAAACGTCACTATAATGCTGCCATTTTGCAATTAAAAATATAATGCTTCGGTCTTGCAATTATTTCAAAAGTCAATATAATGCTTCTTATTTTGAAAAGGAAAAACTCAATGCAATCAACTTTCATCATATCGTTCATCTTTCATTTCTTCTTAATTAGTACTGCTCTGATCATCAGCTTACCAAATGGCTTATGCTGCTGTAACTTCGCTTAAAGGAACACTCCATCTACACTTCTTGCAATCACAACCACGTTTGCCTCTTCAACACAAACAAGTAGAGATACTTAATTCTCTCCATCAAAATCTTGGTTTCCTCCAAGAAATTCTTGAGAAATCTGAGATCCCTTATAATAATTCGGCGATGAAAGATTTAGAGGCAGAGATGAGAGATGTAGCGCTCGAAGCTGAAGAAAGGATTGAGATGGAGTTGAGTAGCATATATCTAGCAAAGGGTTGGATGATGCGTATTCGTATAAAGGCTTCCCTCCTCAGGCTTGGTGGAATCTTCAATCAAGCAGTAAAACAGACTGATTATCTCAAGAAGAAGTTGATTAAAATTAGTGAAAAGCAGCTTGCAAAGGGTCCATCAATCACTGGCGTTTCACTCCTGGGTCGAATGCGACAAAGAAGACTACTCCTTGGTTCAACATCATCGCAGCCTGCTGATCCAGAACGCGAGAATAATATTATTACTGTCAGTAAATTTTCCAAAAGCGCTTCAAAGTTTGACAGTAGAATGGTTGGATGCGACAAGGAATTCAACATGATATTGGATAAGCTGATCAGGCAACCATCAGCTGAGCAGCTCCAAGTTGTATCAATCGTTGGCATGGGAGGAATAGGCAAGACCACTTTAGCTGGGAAAGTCTATAATGATCCACTGATTACTTCTCATTTTGACAAGCGAGCATGGGCCACTATATCCCAAGAGTATAACATAGAACAGATGCTTCAATGTCTTCTTAGTTGTGTTACTGCAGCATCAAGAGATGGCCAAGACAAATTAGCAGAAAGTTTGTATAAATGTTTGAAGGGCCCCAGATATTTGATAGTGATTGATGATATATGGAACACTGCCGCTTGGGATAGTGTGCAAAGATGTTTTCCAGATGATAATAATGGAAGCCGTATATTGTTGACTTCTAGACTAAGAGAGGTGGCTGAATATGCAAGTTCAGGTAATTCTATCATTGACATGCCTTTCTTAAATGCCATTAAAAGTTGGAATCTCTTCTGCAATGTGTTTGGTCAAACGGAATTTCTTTCAGTGTTTGAACAAATTGGTAGAGACATAGTGAAGAAATGTAATGGATTACCTCTAGCTATTATTGTAGTAGCTAGTCTTCTCTCCAAGACAGAGGCTGCAGTGGAGAAGTGGAATAATGTTGCAGAAAATGTGAGTAGATATGTAATTAGTGATTCTAATGATGCATGTTCCAAAATACTATATTTGAGTTACAACCAATTACCACACCGCTTAAAAGCTTGTTTTCTATATTTTGGAGTTTTCTCCGAAGACTATGAGATCCATGTGAAGAAGTTGGTTAGGTTGTGGGTGGCAGAGGGATTATTGAGGTCAGTGGACCATCGAAATATGGAGGAAGTGGCCATGGAATGCTTGCAAGATCTTGTTGATAGAAATCTTGTTTTTGTTAGCAAACAGAGCTACAATGGGGAAATGAAGGCAGTAAGAATACATGACCTGTTGCGGAATTTGTGTTTAAGAGAAGCTCGACATGAAAATCTCTTCACTGTCAGTGGATATGAAAAACTTCCATTTTTCAAGAAGAAAATCTCTTGTCGTTGGATAAGAGCAACATCAAAGTTTGATCTACTTCCTTTGACAAAGTGCTATCACAAATCACATTCTTTATTCTCTCCCTACTATTATTATTCTGGAAGAGTGGAACGTCTATTTTCTCACTTCAAACTACTAAGATTAGTAGACATAGCATGCATATTTTCCTTTGAATATCGGGAACTAAATGCGCTTGCAAATCTTGTTCATTTGAGATACTTAGCTTTGAGGTATTTAACAGATACTTCCGTCAAATATTTTGATTTAGAGCTCATTGAGCATTGGAATATGCAGAGCTTTATTCTTCGTGGATCTGCTGATACATTTGATTTCTTTGTGGCATCTGGAATTTGGAAAATGCCACTATTAAAGAATTTTTGCATTCAAGGGATTGGTTCATTAGGAACTTCGTCAATTGTTCATAGAAACTTAGAGAGTATATCATGGTTGGATTCTAAGCTCTGTACAAAGGATTTGTTTACAAGGATTCCGAATTTAAAAAAATTAGGAATTTATGGTGGATACGATGAAAACAATCTAGATTGTTTTTATAATTTTGTGCACTTGAGGCAGCTTGAGGAGCTAAGCATCAGAGAGTGGTGGAATCTTAATCATATTCCATGTAGCGGCATCCAATGGGCAACTAGTTTTCTACCAAATCTTAAGAAGCTCAAATTCTTCGAGACTAAGTTGCAATGGAGTGATATGAGGCTTATTGGTATGTTGCCGAATCTAGAGGTTCTAAAGCTGATAAATTCTATTGCTAGCAAAGACAGAATATGGGAGCCATCCGAGGAAGGGTTCCGTCAACTGAAAAGATTGGTAATTGAACATGGATTTTTTGAACGTTGGAATGCTGTGGGTGACAGTTTCTCCGTGCTAGAATGTTTAGAGTTGCGTAATTGCTATTGTTTGCAAGAGATTCCTAGTGGTTTTGCGAATATCACCACACTAGCGCTGATTCAGTTAAAGAGCTGTTTGGATTCCGTTCTGGCTTCGGCAAAGTTGATTCAAGAAGCGCAATACAACAACTATGGAAATGCCCTCCTTGTTTGTTCAGAAAATATTATGGTCAGTTTCTATCCCTCTAATATATATGTGTGACCATTTAACATGCAATTCATGCTACTTGAATTCTTCATGGCCATCTGATTTGTTTCCTTTCACTTCTATATCATATTTCCTTACCTATCCAACTGCTGTGTATTCACCTCTTGTCTTTTTTACTCTTAATTTATCTAACTGCAGACGAAACGTGTAAAAACAAAGAGGAAGAATGGGATGAGGAGGAAGAGAGTGATGAATGAATGACTGCATAGTGACGTGGTTTTTGCATTTGTTTATTGTGGATTAGGCAGGTATTTAAATTGGCAGAATACTATACCATCCAAGTGAATGAGTGATGCTCTTTTTGGTTGCAGCAGATACCACTTGGCTGTTTCTGTATAAATTCTTATGGGATTTATGATATGCACTGATAGTGCGTGATACATTCCCTGTCACTGATAATTCTTTGGTCCTGTTTGGTAAATTGATGTTAGTTGATTGTAAAGATGTGTTTGGTAAATTATTTGTTAGTTGATAGCTGCTTGGTATAATTTTATTTAAAAGCTATTTGAAAAAAGTTGTTTTAAGCATTTTTTTTTTAATTTTAGTATTTTGGAATTACAAAAAGTTGATTAATCAAACACTTATATTAATTTTTTATCCAAATCAAACACTAATAGTTGTCAAATAAGCCCAAATTAACTGATAAACTAACTATTTTACTAAACAGGGCCTTTATGAATTTTCTTTCCTTCGTTAGTTGCAGCAGTTTACTAACCATTTTCATGTAACAGAGTGGGTGAAGAGAAAGCAAATGGAGCAAGCTAAGAGCATCTATATCAATGAATATTATAGGATTTTTGGAACAGTGATGGTCTACATGGAGGAGAGAGAAACAATGTGAGAGAAAAAAGAATTGGCCTGCAAAAACAAAGCTATTGGAATAATGAATGGGATCACAAATTTCAAAGGAGAGCTGTGCCATGCGCGCGTTGGGCGCAACAAATGCGCCCAGCGGGCGTCAGACGCGTGTGAAGCGTTTGACTCTGAGGCATCAGACGCGTCTGAAGTGATTACTATTTTTTTAAATATTTTTTCTTTTTGAAATAAGATTTCTTTTATTTTTTTCCCTCTCTCCTCATTTTCTCTTTAATTTCCTAATCACACTTAAAAAAACTCTTCAAAAATTGCGAAATAACTCTATTGATAAGGATGCTAAGTGTATTGTTATCCATCAACTCATCAGCAATACGCAAAAAAGTTTTTTTTTTTTCCTTACAAGCTAATTAAGAGAGAAGAAATGGAGGAAGTCTCTTTGGGCAAAGATGGTGCAGTGGTGCACGCAATAGGCACCTCCTCTTATTATTATTATTATATTATTTGAAAGATGCTCCTTTTTGTTTTGTTTTTTTTTTTAATTTTAAAAAATTGATCAGTGTAAAAAAAAAAAAAATCTCTAGTTATTATATTGTTGTAGTAGTTAGTCTTCTCTCCTAGATGGAGGAAGTAGGAGGAAAATTGGATGAATGTTGCCAAAAATGTGAGTAGATCAATGATTGGTGATTCTAATGATCCGTGTTTAAGAATACTATCTATCTTTAATTTACAACCAATTACCACCACTTGAAAGCTTCCCTCTTCAGAGATGGTTAATTCTCTCCACGAAAATCTTAGCTTCCTCCAAGAAATTCTTGACAAATATGAGATCGCAGCCTATTAGCTTTCAAGTGGTGGTGGTAATTGGTTGTAACTTAAAGAGGGAAGCAGTAAAATATTACCTCAAGATGAAGAAGTTGGTTAAGATTAAAAGTAAACACCAGTTTGCAAAGGGTCCATCAATCCTTGGTCGGATGCGACAAAGAGGACTACTCCTTGGTTCAACATCATCCAACCTACTGATCCAGAACGCGAGAATAATACTATTACTGTGAGTAAATTTTCCAAAAGCGCTTCAAAGTTTGACAGTAGAATGGTTGGATGTGACAAGGAATTCAACACAATATTGGATAAGCTCACGCAACAATCAGCTGAGCACCTCCAAGTTGTATCCATCGTTGGCATGGGAGGAATAGACAAGACTACTTTAGCTCAAAATGTCTATAAAGATCTATCAATTATTTCTTATTTTGACAAGCGAGCATGAGCTATTGTATCTCAAGTGTATAATGTGGAACAAATGCTCCAATGCCTTATTGGTTGTGTTAATGCAGCATCAAATGATGTACTCCATGAACAAAGAAACGACAACTTAGTAGAAAGTCTGCGTAAACACTTGAAGGAACATAGATATTTGATAGTGAATTAGTGATGGATGATGTATGGAGCTCTACTGCTTGGAATAGTGTGCAAAGATGCTTTACAGATGATAATAATGGAAGTCGTATACTGTTGACTTCTCGACTCAGAGAGGTGGTTGAATATGCAAGTTCAGGTAACTCTACCATTAACATGCCTTTCTTAAATGCCAATAAAAGTTGGAATCTCTTCTGCAATGTGTTTGAGCAAATTGGTAGAGGCATAGTGAAGAAATGTAATGGATTACCTCTAGCTATTATTGTAGTAGCTAGTCTTCTCTCCAAGACAGAGGCAGTAGTGGAGAAGTGGAATAATGTTGCAGAAAATGTGAGTAGATATGTAATTGGTGATTCTAATGATGCATGTTCCAAAATACTATATTTGAGTTACAACCAATTACCACACCTCTTAAAAGCTTGATTGTTTTCTATATTTTGAAGTTTTCTCTGAAGACTATGAGTTCCATGTGAAGAAGTCGGTTAGGTTGTGGCTGGCAGAGGGATTATTGAGGGCAGTGGACCATCGAAATATGGAGGAAATGGCAATGGAATGCTTGCAAGATCTTGTTGATAGAAATCATATTTTTGTTAGCAAATAGAGCTACAATGGGAAAATGAAAGACAAAAAGAATACATGACTTGTTGCGTGATTTGAGTTTGAGAGAAGCTCGATATGAAAATCTCTTGTCGTTGGATTAGTGCTACATCAGGGTTTCATCTACTTCCTTTGACCAAGTGCTTTCAGAAATCACATTCCTTTCACTATCCTTATGCTTATTACTATGAAAGTGTGGAACGTCTATTTTCATACTTCAAACTACTAAGAGTAGTAGACATAGAGCGTATATATATCTTTAATTTCCTTGGAAATGGGGTGCTATATTTGCTTGCAAATCTTATTCATTTGAGATACTTAGCTTTGAGGTATTCAACAAATAGGACCTCCAGTGAATATTTTCATTTAAAGCTCTTTGAGCATTGGAATATGCAAAGCTTTCTTGTTCATGGAACATTGAATTCCACTGACGCATATGGAATTTGGAAAATGCCACTATTGAGGAATTTTCCACCACATAATCCACCAATAAACATAGTAAAGCATGATCAATATAGTCATATCCACCGAATACAAACCAGTGTGGAGTGTTTCCATCCAGTATCAATACCACATAAATCAATATCCACACAATATAAGTAACCAATGGAAATAGATATAGAACTGTAAGTGTATACACACCCCTTATTGGGGTTCCAAGCCCAACGGGTTAATTAGTATCTCTGACACCCAAGATTCGTTTCTACCAAGTGGCCAAATCCACCAGAACCAAAGGCCCACAAATATCAAATCGATACCATAGTATCATAATAAGTCCCCACACGATCCACCAGGTGCAATGCATGCTCCAGCTAGCGCGTTAATGGGCAGAATTTTTTTTATTTTTTGTTTTTTGTTTTTACCTGTTTGTGTCAAAAAACAAAATTTTTTGCTTTTTATTTTTCTTCCACCATTCTCTCTCTTCTATGTGTAAGTTAAAAAATTGTGTAAAAATTTATACTAGTAAAGATGCTCTAATGATATGGTATCTTCTCTTTCACCGCATGTGTATAACATCATACATCAAATATTAATCCAAAAATAAAACATCTATTAACAAGAGGGGTATCCCCTTTCGCATTCCCATTAACGACAAAGAATTTAAAACATTCTCTATCAATATTCCCATCCTGTCCAAGTAGGTACATGGGGATTATGTTAAATTTTGAAGAAATTGCCATATTAGTATATAATTTAACTAACTTTCTAATATGTAATAAATTATGAGTAAAATTTTATAAGTATAATTAAAATTTAAAAGTACTCTATATAAAGATAGGAAAATGCTTCTTTCCCCATTGACTTTACCTCTTAGGAAAAGTAGCCTGTTTGGTTCGCTGGAAAATATTTGAAGAAAATGGAATTCAAATTCCATGGAAAACAAATTACCAAGAAAATAGATTCCATTGTTTGGTTGGTGGAAAAGAAATTACTGGGAATATGAATTCCATTGTTTGGTTGGATTTGGAATGGTATGTAATTATGAATATAAAGACTAATATGCCCTTAACAATTAATAGTGATAATATATTATATTATTATTGATGAGGGTAAAATAGTCTACTTGCTCAATCTTTCTTCCCAATCCCCATGGAAAACAAAATACCACATTCTAACTAAGAATTTGTTTTCCTTCACTTTTGGGAACTCAAGTTCCAATGGAAAACATTTTCCATCCAACCAAACAATGGAAAAACATATTTTCCGCTACTTCATGGAAAATCTTTTCCATGGAAAAGATTTTCCATCCAACCAAACACCCCTATAGTCACTCTCTCCATGTCAGAAGCTCCTTGAAATTGGAGGTTGCATGACACCTGTTCGACGAAATGTCAGAGTAATAACAATCGCCCTTCTGTCCAAGAATTTCAAAATTTCTTTTTCCTAAACTCTTTTCATATTTTTTTTTGTGGGATATTTATCTTGCTGTCGAAAACTAAATTGGGTTAATCTTAACAAGGCTTCAGCTTCGCTTTTGTACAAGTATCTGCTTGTTTTCACCTCTTGCCTTTCTTGCAAAGAAATTTTCAAAATGGAAGTGTTTTATGATTATTCATTGCAGTGCAGGGCAGCTATATTGCAACCATCATATCTACAAACTAATTCCCCAACACCAAAATCTGTACAAACAATTAACAAAACAGATTCATACCTACATACTGCGCTATTCATTCATCACTCTCTTCCTCCTCAAACCACTTACACCATTAAGTCTGGAAACAAAAAATTCAGTAAAAAGAAAAGGTGAGCACACAATAGTTAGATGGGTAAGGAAATATGAGATAGAGAAAAATGAGATGAAGTAAGAGAAAACAGATCAGATAGATGATTATCCATTGCAACTACAGCCAGGAAAAATTCAAGTAGTATGTATGAAGTGCATGTTAAATGGTGAGAGATATATCATAGGGATAGGAAGAGACCAAAATATTATCGGAACGAACAAGGAGGGCATCATTTCCATAGTTGTTGTTTTGCTCTTCTTGAATCCACTTTGAAGAAGCCAGGAGGGAATCCCTACAATAGCTTATCTGAATCAATGCTAGTGTGGTGATATCGGCAAAACCGCGAGGGATTTCTTTCAACCAATAGCACTCACTTATCTCTAAACATTCGAGCATAGGGAAATGGTCACCCACTGCATTCCAACATCGGAAATTTGTTCTTTTAATTACCAACCTCTTCAATTGATGGAACCCTCCATCAGGTGTCTCCCACTTTGGGCCTTCACAAGCATCTATCAATTTTAGAACCTCCAGATTAGGCAACATACTAATAGCGCTTAGCTCACTCCACTGCAGATTAGACTTCAACAAGCTGAGCTTCTTAAGATTTGGCAAACTAGTTGCCCATGGGATGCTACAGATAACAAGGTTGAGATTCATCCACCTTCTGATGCTTAGTTTCTCAAGCTTCTCCAAGTGCACAAAATTATAAAAACAATATGGACTATTAACATAGTATCCACCATCAACCCCCAATGTTTTTAAATTCGGAATCATTGTAAACAAATCCTTTGTACATAACTTAGAA
>CM008339.1:20477239-20509491 GCA_002525835.2 Ipomoea batatas
AAGTATGAATAATATGCTCTTGTCTTGTATGTGTCACTCCAGCAGGCCTGCCTGGGTTATTTATAAATAAATTACTCCTTTTGGATCTCATCTGCTCTCCAATATATAATAATAATAATAATAGCCTAGCCCTAGCCGGAGAAGGGTTATCAATAAATTACTATTGTATGTATTGGATTTTGTGTTCATTGTTCAATATACTAAGGGTGTGATTGATTTCAACATAGGAATTAGATCAAATACTTGATAATTGAAATAATTTTAGTAAAAATATTTAAATGTTTGTTTTTTTTTTTTTTAAGGAAAATTTAAATGTTTGTTAGTAGGTTGGAATTGGAATTATAACGATTAATTTTTAATCTTCAAACTGAGAAATTGATTCGGTTTCATAAATTGAGCCTCCATGGACCTAGACATTAAGACATATTGGGCTGACCCAAATTTGGGTGAGGACACTTGAGTTGAGCTCTACCCTTCGTTAACTTTCCTTGGAATTTATTCTGTGGACTCGGGTTCATCTTGTAAGGTGAATTTGAATTCAAAATACATAGTTTACAAATTGTGAATATTCAGTATGTAAATTATGTCCATTCATGATGTAAATCGACACGGGTTCATCTTTCAAGGTGGACTAGGATCCATGGTATAACTGCTGAACTTTCCGTTTGTGTTTAGGTTTTGAATCTTTGTCAAATGGGTAAGTCTTTTTTTTTTTAAAAATACTACTGACTTTATTAAATGTAGTATCTGCTCATAGCTACTTTCTCAACCTACTAAAGCACAACGAGTCAACAGTTGCCTAAGAGAAAAATTAATTGATTATTACTCATGAGGGAAAATATAATACTTATGAAGAAAAATATATTCTGTAACACTAATCATGAATAAGTTAAGAAAAATATGATACTATTGAGAAAAAAATGTAATACTTTGAAATCAAAATGTACTATTTAAAGTTTAAAAAATTACTCTTTTTTTGGCAAATTTTAAAAAATTACTTATGAGGCAATCTATAATCTTTACTAACACTTATTTTTTCAAATTTATTTTTTTTAGATTAACGTTATAAAATTAACAATAAGTTTAATTTCGAGTGATTTTTAGACCTTATATTTAAAATATTTTAAAATATATTTAGTTTAAATATAATAAGTATATTTTTTTACTTTTAAGTCCAATATATGTAAAAAAAAAAAAAATTACATTTGATATCCGGACCAAATTTATATTTGTATATAACATAAATAACAATATATATGAACCAATAACCTATTAAATTCACAAAAAATTAATTTAGATAATATTAATACTTTTTGAGCTAATATTTAAAATATGTTTGGATATATTCATTTGAATGACATGTATGTAATATATAATTTTTATTTTGAATTCAAATATAGTAATATATGTGAAATTTGGATATCTAATATCTGGACCAAAACCAATAATCAATTGAGTTCAATCAAAATATAAAACGTGGTATAGATTTCAATTTTTAATTTTGATAATGTGAATAATGTATAATTTTAAGCATAATCAAATAAGTTATGTTTAAATAAGTAATGTAAGTAGAAAAGATAAAAGATGATGATAAGTAAAAGAAAATGATAATAAATGTAATCATAGTAATAAATAAATATGCAAGTAGATAATGGTGAGAATGTGCATGGTTATAGTGACATATAGTCTAATAGATGATAGCTGATTCTGTTTTCTATTTTGAAAACAGGTTTTTATAGTGTTTCAGTTTTCTAGAAAACTGAAAAATTATTTCCTGTTTTCAAAATGGAAAACTGTGCTAGTAAACATGTTTTCTGTTTTCTGTTTTCTGTTTTCCAGTTTTCTAAATTTTCAAAAAATTAGAGAAATTTTTCAGTTAGTAAACGGACCCGTAATGTTTATGAAAATTTTGATCCTTTTCGGGGATGGGAAATTTTCCCGGGTAGCATTGATGCCAATTGTTTAAAAATAATGGTACTATAGATGCAGAGGACGTTAAGTCAATTTTTTTTTTTTTGAGAAGCAGAGGACGTTAAGTCTTAACCATCCAAGAAACTTTCGTACAGCTCCATATTAGTCACCCACATTTATTAAAGAGTTTATTAACAAAATGGTCCCTCAACTATTATGAAATTATTAATTTGGTCCTCGACAATTTTTCGTGCCCAATTAAGTCCATCGACTTTGAAAAATTTAACCAATTTGGTCCTCAATTTATTTTGCCGTTAAACATCCGCTAAAATGGGACCAAATTGATAATTAATTTTTCACTGAAATGGTCCCTTGACTGTAGCAAATTTACCAATTTGATCTTGATTTAATGGATATTTAACGGCAAAATAAACGGAGGACCAAATTGATTAAAATTTTCAAAGTCGGGGAACTTAATTGGTAACGAAAAATTGTCCATGACCAAATTGGTAATTTCTCAATAGTCGAGGGACCATTTCGATAATAAACTCTTTATTAAATCACAACGTTAGGCAACTAAATGGATCCAGTTTGACATCTAAGGAAAATTGTGATGTGCAACTTTAAGAAACGTTACGCATACATTCATATAGTGTAAAAATTGCAAAGAAAAAAAAAATAGAAAGAATGGTAAAATAAGTCATTCAACTTTAATTGAAAGTTCAATTAGTTCCCATAACTTTTAAAAAGTGGAATTAAGTCCATAAAAATGCTATTTTGTGTGAGACCGTCTCACGAATCCTTATCCGCGAGACGAGTCAGGTCGAGTCAATATGAAAATGTAATATTTATATCAAAAAATGTAATACTAATCGATAATAAAGTGTTTGTTACTTATAAGGGATAATGATTAACTTTTAAGGAAAATTTAATACTTTTACATATTTGATTTAAAAAGTATTACACTTTTCCTTATAAGTAGTGTTGACAAGTGTTTGTTAGTTATAAGAGAATATATTACTTTTAAATCAAAATATAAAAGTATTATATATATTTTTCAAAAGTACTACACTTTCTCATGTAAATAATAAACACTTTAATTTATTCCTGATTAATATTACATTTTTTAGTATAAATATTGCATTTTCATTTGAACACGAATGATCTCACATATAAGAATTCGTGACACGAAAACACACAAGTTTTTGCCTACTAACAAAGTTATACCGACTATTCAATATAATGGCCCTCATCTTTGGAATCGAGATGTTTGCCAGTTAATAGTTTACTGTGAAGATTGAAGGAATAGCATGCATGAATGATAAGACAATAGATGAGCCGTCAATCTTGTGCTTAAAATGAGATGAAGCATTTACGTCTTCTCCGCATTCAGCGCCACCTATTCTACAATTAACACTCTTAAATTACTTTACGCACTAAGTAAAACAAAAGGCAGAAGATACAAATATTGTAGAGAAATTATGTCTCTCATTGTACCTAGTCTTGTCTGTTGGTAATGTAAAGTCAAGTCCTGATTGCAAACAAGTGATTCTCCAAGCTAGCTTGGATTCTTGACTTAAGGGGTTCACATAACCTACAACACTGTAACTCATTAGTGATTACTATTTTCGATACTTAAAATTAAAGAAAATATTGTAAGCTGTACAGGGAATTTAATTTAAAAAATATATATTTCTAGATATTTCAATCATGGTAATCACAAAAAAATTCAAGACTTGTGCCACTCATAATATTCTTAAAATTGATTCGTTTTCACTCAAGGGTGCTAAGAATATTGAAACACCGGTTTTCCAAGATATAATAAACTATCAACATATATAATTGAGCACTCAAATATAAAACTTTAGGAAAATTTGAACAAAGAGTGAACACCTCAAATATAGAGAAAACGTTTGCAAAATTTTAGAGACTTGAGAATTAAAATTAGCACAATCTAACCTATCATGACATAAATTGGAAGACTCAAGCAAGTAAGCGGAAGATTTATTAATTTTTTTTTAATTAATGACAGTTATTACATTGAGCTTAAGCAGTTCATCAAGTGGATAATCATTACTACATACATTTCACTCTTAGACAAAACTACTTTGTGTGGAAAAATAGGATATGTGGAGTGGCCGATAATAGGTAAGTGAAGACACGAGATTTTCAAGCGTATAATTACTTTCCTATAAGTTTTAAATCTCCCTCATATAAAGCAACAAGATTCAAGATTTTATCTTATGGGGTAAAAGAAGATAAATGGAATTTTTAAGTTGCTTTCACTACTACAAAAATCATTTATAACGTCTCACTTTTAACGTCGGGTGTACTTAAAAACCGACGCTATAACGTAACATTAAAAAAAATTTTAAAAAATATACGACGTCGGTTCGCCGACGAACTGATGTCGTATATCATTAAAAAAATAATTAAAATTAGAATAAATATACGATGTCGGTTAGGAAGAGAACTGACGTAGTATATAATTTTTTAAAAAATAAGTTTATATACTACATCAGTTGGGAATCAACTGACGTCATATATTTATTGTTATTCTTTTAAATATAATATGACGCCGATTCAAAATCAAACCGATGTCGTATTCTATATATACACACACACACACACAACGTCTGTTCTTACTCGAACCGACGTTTTATGATTTTTAAACAATAAAAAAATACCTACAACATCGGTTAAATGATTAACTGACGTCTTAGGCCTTTGATATATTAAAAAAACGCAACAATGCATCAGTCTTCTTCATTCCATACAAAAAACACACGCCATCTTTCCTACTTCTTCATTCCTCCGCCGCCTTCTTCTTCTTCGTTCCATCTTTCAACCGGAGCCCACGCCATTGCAGGCTACCCGTCTCCATCGTCGCACGCAACCCGTCGCTAGTGTCGCATGCATGCTGCCCGTCGTCGCCACTACACGCTGCTACCGTCCTCGCCACCTTGCCGCCGTCAACTACAACTGTCGCCGTTGCTTTCCCTCGTCACTGTCAGCCCCAACCAACCAAGTCGCTTCGCACCCACAACGGTATTTAAAAATTTTTATTTTAATTAATTTTTTTATAAAGTACAATTTAATTATTTGTTTATAAATTTCAAATTTTAGGATTATATTACAAATCTTAGGGTTATATTTCAAATTTTAGGTTTATATTTCAAAATTTAGGGTTATATTTTGAATTTTAGGATTATATTTCAAATTTTAGGGTTGTATTTCAAATTTTAGGCTTATATTTCGAATTTTAAAAATTATATTTCAAATTTTAGGATTATATTTTGAATTATAAGAATTATTATGTATTTTAGGATTTTTGTTTTTATCTTTCAAATTTTAAGACTTAATTTAATATAGTATATAATGTTAGTGAAATATAATTATATATTCGTGTATATAAAATAACAAAGATGAAAAAGTAATAAATTCTCCTTCCATAATAGAATTTGTAATACATTAGGTCTCTTTAAATTCTACCACTAATATTGTAATATGTTAGAATATGATAATAAGAGCAAGAGAAATATAAAATACAAGTTCGAACTCAACTTTAAATATGATTATAATTTGTAATAGTGTTGAGATTGTTTGAAATTGTATTGTTATTAATTATTATTCATTTAGTATATTAATTTATAAATACAATTTGTAGGTGAGAAAGTTAGATTTGAAGTTTGTTAACGGACGTGGACAACTCTTTGGTGAGGTAAGATCTTTTTCTAAATATTTATCTACAAGCTATCGGCTCTCCCTTGTGCATCCGGTGATTGGCCACACTGTGTTCTATGTTTATTTATGCTTTTGGCTTTTTCTTGCATGTGCATCCGGTGATTAGCCACACTGTGGTCTGTGTTTATTTGTTGAATTAGTGTTAACTTAAGTTTAATTAGGGTCTATATTATTTTAGATTGACTTGTGATGGATAAAAGTTGGATGAATGCTTCTCGAATTAGTAAGGAATACGAAGACAAAGTTAAAAAAATTATTCACTTTGCAAAGAATAACCTTCCGAATAGTAATGAGAGATTCTTTTGTCATTGTAAGAAATTTTGTAATCAGAAAAGGTCATGTGAGGATGACATATTTGATGATCTAATCTGTAATGGGATTAATCCATATTATACAAAATGGATATAGCACGATGAAAGCAATGTGGCTACAACATCTAACATGTATGTTGACAACAAAACAAATGAAGATGATGATTCTGAAGATCGATTGCTTGAAATGTTTTGTGATGTTGGAAAGGAGTTCACCAATCGGTCAAATGGGTTGGATGAATTATTAAAAGATTCAAAATTACCTTTGTGGATTCATAAAATAAATTTAATGATTAAAATAATAATAATAATAATAAACGACATCGATTTTTCACAAAAACCGACGTTGTATAATATTTTTAAAAAAATAAAAATCACATACGATGTTGTTTATTTAAAAAAATCGACGACGTATGTATTTTTTATTTTGTAAAAATATAATATGACATCGGTTTTGTCTAAAACACTGACGTCGTAATATATATATAAAGATATGACGTCGATTGTGTTAAACAACCAACGTCGTATCGTATTATTTTTTTAAAAAAATTAAACGACGTCGCTTTTCCTTAATAATTGACGTTGTTTATTTATTTAAAAATATTAAATTAATATACGATGTCAGTTTTCCTTAATAACCGACATCATATTATATTTTTCTAAAAAAAAATACATATGGTGTCGATTTTTAAAACTGACGTCGTATCATTTATATACAACGTCTGCTAGATTGGCGTCGAATTTTAACTGACGTTAAAAGTGCTAAAAAACCGATGTTAGAAGCCTTATTTGGAGTAGTGTTTGTTTAAGATTTTCCTGTAGAATTGTAGAATTGTGAAATATATTGGTCTACTGCAAATTTGATTGCATGTGTGTCTTTCAGATATCTATCCAAAATATTTATAGTTGCAAATATAATTATTGGAGAAGTTACATAGAAGTTATAGCAGTTTTAAATTCCAACTTCCAAAATAATATATCAGCCATGAAAAATATAATTACATGAAACATGCACAATATATACACTTTCATAAGATATGTACATTTGTAGGTTTATTCATTGCATGCGAAATTGTTAAGTAATGTGTGTGTGTGTTTGTGTGTGTGTTATATTTATTACTTCAATGCATGTTAATTACCACGGAACATAATAAATTTTACACACACACTACACACATGTAGTCAACGAATAATGAAATGAAACTTTCCCCCATTTGTTAAACAAGATTTTTACAAAATCTGTCAAATCGTTGATCAATGATATAATGCAACCAATCGATTTGATTAAAAACAATGATTTGTTAAAAATTGGCGATTCGTTAGCACCAACGAATCATTAAAACCAATGAATCGCACAAATCAAACTGAGTACTATTTGGTTCCAATCGTACAAAATATTCATATTTCCCAATTTACTTTCTACCAAACTAAAATAATATTTATAACTCCACAACTCCAAATATTATTTAAGCTTTCATGGTAGTCCATCTGAAATATTAATCACCATTACTATATAAATTTCCAACATTCCTCCTCCATTTATATAGTAAAAATTAATATTGTACCAAGATAAATCCAAAATTCATGCATAAATGAAAGTGTCTTACAGATTGAACTTTCACATAGTGTTATATGTGTTGCATTAATTCGAATTGCAGTGATGGGCAAACCTTGAATCACACAGTCTCTTTGAAGAAATGTAGATATAACACAAACAAGTTTTACAGTCATTACAACTCAAAATAACTTGACACTATAAAGGTCCTGTGTCCGTATCCATTCATAAGCATATCCAAGTCAAACCCAAACTTGTTGAAGTGGGCACACTTCATGCTCACATAGGCTGATCTTTTATATATTTCATGCCCTACATCAAGAATTTTTTCAAAAGATTAGTTAAGAGTAAACATCATCCCTATTTCAATGAAGACTAAGTATTGACCATAAGAATACTTTTAAATATAGTACTTACCGCCAATAAATGAAGTGATCATCTACATTGAACTCAAGGCCTAATGTAATAACTTAGTTGTGAGTTGAGCTTTCCTTAATCTCTTGACTATCAACAGGTTTCAAACCTATCCCTTCCAATGTCTTTAAAACCATGCCCCCTTCTAAGGCTTTGTAAACGGATCCACTAAATTTAATCGAGATCGTACAAAGTCAAGTGCTACAACACCATTACTTAGGACCTCCCGCACATAGCTATGTCTTAGGTTTATGTGTCTTGACTTTTCATTATAAACAATGTTATATGCTTTTGCCAGTGTAGTAGCGCTGTCACAGTGTACTAAAATTGGTGACATTAGTTTTGGCCAAATAGGAATCTCAAGAATTAAAGTCCTTAGCCAATCAACTTCTATGCATATCGAAGCCAATGAAATAAATTCATACGCCATAGTTGAGTCTGAAATACAACTTTACATTTTAGAAGCCCAGCAGATAGCACCTCCACCCAGCAGAAATACCCATCTCCTAGTTCAGGAATAAATCTTCCTGATTAAATATCCAACTGATAAGCACCCAAGATAACTATGAATTAGGGTCTAAGTTGGGGTTAATTAATAGTGTTTAACATCCTTTTGTGAATAACTTATGGCATTTTATGCTCTAATGCGTAGGTCTCGTGCAAAACTATTTCTTGGGTGTTTTTAGAATGTTTTTATAGATCCCGGGAGCCATTGGGCGAAACATAAGGACGTAACGAGCAATCGGAGCGAAGAAGAAGTCACGGGATGGGTTGGAAGTCCACCCCACGCGTGGAGCCGGCGTGGATCGTTTCCAGTGCTGATCCACACTAGGCCTTCACGCGTGGAGCCCGCGTGGACGGGAGTGCGGAATGTCTAAGTGAAGGGGCAATTTTGGGAAGGCTATTTAAAGGCTCTATTTGGAAATTTCAGAGGGAGTTGGATCATTTTTGGAGATTACGTTTCTTAGATTAGCATTCTTAATTGAGAGCTCTTTAGAGAGAGAAAGAGAACTTCTAGATTTAGCTTCCAATTGATGAAGGATTGATGAACAAAGACGTTTTGAAGATTGTATTTCATTTATATTAGGTGAATTCTAATCCTAATCTAGTTTCTATTTCAATTTCAATTGCAATTTACATTTCCCTAATTGAATTAGGTTTTTGTGATTTCAATTTCATGAAGATGAGTAGCTAATTTTCTTTAGGGATTGAATTGTGTGATTTTATGCATGCCTAGTGTTGATCTTCAATTCTAATTTGTGGAAGTTGATTCATTCTATTTTGGAATTCCATTATTGTTCTTTGATTGTTACTTTGGTTTGATTCTAAGAGGATTTGGCCAATCTCTTGGAAGATTGAGGCCTTGATCTAATCATGAGTAGTGTTTAGTATTGAGGTTAGCTTTTGCAATCATAGATCCTATGGAAATCTAAGTGTAGATTAGTAGGAAGGTGTGAAGCCTAGGTGTTTGATAAAATGCCTGTAAAGCTTTTGGTTATCTAACAAGTATTCCTAAGTTAGAGAGCCTTAGTACACTATTTGTGAAAAATGATTGTGAGATCACATCCTTGAATAACCAAAGTAGTTGAATCAACATTACCTTGCTTAAGTCACACCATGAGGCACCATAATCTAGCATGATTCATTCTCTTGCTTTATACAATTGTTATCTTTTTCTTGTTTACTTCAATTGATCAACCTTTCTACCAACAAATGTTTACTCTATGCACCTTGACAACCTCGCAAATTCCATTATGCATTCACTCGATTAAAGGCTAAGTAATCTTCCGCATTACCTCCTTAGAGACCGCACTCGGGGAGTTTCGACTCTTCGTTTTAACTTTCATTTTCCATCCCTTTTCATCCCACGAAAACTACATGCTTTCAAAATGGCACTGTTGCCGAGGAGGTAATAGGTTGTCATTCCTTAGCTTTTACTCGATTGAATGCTTTTGTGAATAGAGAGTTGTGATTTTCATTGTTTGTTTCATTTTCTTGTTTCTTACCCTCTCTTTACTACTTTTAGTTAAAAGAGGAGTGTTTATTGCTTTCTTGTGCTACTTTTAAGGTGAATTCAAACAAGGGAAAAAGGTAATCAAGGTCTACTTCCCTATATCCCGGAGATAAACAAGGCAATTAGAAGAAAGAACATCTAAACCGAGAACATGGCTTCCACAAGTGCAACTAGAGGTTAACAAGGGAGAGGAGTCCCTACTCAAACTTCACCACCACCCCACCTATTCTAAACAATCCACTCGAAGGAGCAATTCCATTAGAGCCTACTTTAGAAGAACCACATGTTGATCATGTTGGACATATGGAGCCAATACGAGTGGAGGAGTATTATGAGATGCCCCACGATCTAAGGAGGTCAATTGCCGATTATATGACTCTCGAATTCAACATGCACAATTCAATCTATGTCCCACCACTTGAAAATGTAAACTTCCACATGCATCCTACCGTTCTTACCTTGGTGCAAAATAGTCCGTTCGCCAGACTACCATCAGAGGACCCGCACGTACACATCACAAGGTTCATTAGAGCTTGCGACATGTTCCGACAAGGAATGAATGATGAAGTGATAAGACTTAAGCTCTTCTCGTTTTCTGTCATCGGGGAAGCTTCGCGATGGTTAGATAGCCAAGATGATCATTACTTCCGCTCATGGCAACAACTGCATAACGAGTGCATGAATGAATTTTATCCTCTAACCAAGACGGTGAAAATAAGAAGGCAAATTCAAGAGTTCAAACAAGGAGGATTAGAGAGCTTGGGAGAGGCATGGAGAAGGTTCAAAGTATTGAAAAGACAATGTCCACATGACCTAATGCATCCTTGGGATGTAGTGAGCTCGTTTTATGGAGGATTAAAGGATGAGGGAAAAATTCTTCTCGACTCTTCATCGAGCGGAGCATTTGTTTCCTTAGCATTACCCGAGGTGGAGGAGTTGATTGAGCGGATTTCAAACAACACTTCCTTTTGGTATGACAAGAGGAATGACCAAGCCAGCATGTATGAATTGAAAGGACATGTACCAAATTAGGCAAAGATCAAAGCGATGAACCATGAGATAAAACGACTACAATCATTGGTGGAAAAGATGGAGGTGAAAGCAAAGCCTTGCATGGCATTGGCACTTTATTATAACATATGCGGTGGACCTCATGATATAAATGTGTGTACATCATCATCCGCATCAAAGCATGTGGAGGCAGTGAACTACCAAACAGGAGCAAACTATAATGCCTACGGTGGAGGAAATCAAGGTCAAAACCAAGGGTGGAAGCAAGGTGAAAGATGGAATCATAATGGAGGTTTCCAAGGGAGGCAAAACTATAACCAAGGTGGCAAACCCACCTATGGTCAAGGTGAGAAGGGTCGAATTGCTTATGGCCCACCTCAAGGACACGGAGCTCAAATGTCTCACTATAGACCAAACTTTAACTCCCAATTGGAACATCCTCAACAAAGAAGAGATGATATAAGAGAAGTAGATGAAAGATTGTTAAGAAAACCATCATAGAGCTAAAAAATGATCGGGCTAATCTCAAACAAGAGATTACCCAAGAAATCTGTCAAGAGATATCGGGCCTACGACAAGAGTCTAAAGCTACCCTCAAGACCATAGATAATCAAATTTCTCAAATGTTCAAAATGATGTCGGAGAGACACTATAGTTAACTTCTAAGCAACACCGAAAACAATCCAAAGGAGAGGGAGAGTGTCGTGGTACCGATAGAGGAGAGCCATGAGGGATGTGATCTGATGGAAATCATATACAGGATATGTGCTTGTGAGAAAAGAAAGAAGGAGAAGGAAGTGGAGAAGACTACCTCTTGTAGTCAAAACCTTGAAGATTTGATTGAGAATGCCTCTTGTGGAGTTCAAAAATTTGAAGGAGAAAGCAAGTTTACCTCTTGTAACCATGAAGGAGATGTTAAGAAAAACCATAAGGATATCACCTCTTGTGATCTAGGGAGTGAAGTCGAAGAGACCGTGCTTCCAAAGCACGAATCAATTACCCCAAAAAGGAAGGAAAGAGCAAGGAAAGGTACATTTCATACTTTCATGCAAAAATTCTTTTATGATACTCAATGTTATGATTTATTTGAGAATAATACCTTTGATGACTATACATCTCTTGCCAAAGAGACATCGACATTGGTGACTACCGGTTGCCCCATAAAGAAGGGTGACCCGGGAGCTTTTGTAGTTTCGTGTTCTATTAAGAACATGGAATTTCCTAAGGCTCTTGCCGATCTCGGAGCTTCCATTAACTTGATGCCCTTGAGTTTGTATGAAGAGTTGAATTTATCTTGTTTGAAGACGACAAGGTTCACCCATCACCTAGTCGATGGTACCACTCGGTATTCGAGAGGCTTGGTGGAGGACGTGCTTGTTAAGATTGGCGATTTTCTTGTGTCGGTCGACTTCATTGTGTGTGAGATGGGTAGAGAGGAGCCCTTTGGCTCATTGATTCTTGGTAGACCATTTTTGGCGACGTGCTGTGCCCAGATTGACGTGGGCACGGGCGAGATTGCTTTGAGATTCGATGGTGAAAAAGCCAAAATCGGGAAGGCAAATGTTGAGAGAGAAGAAGAGCTTAAGGCAATGGTCAAGGTGAAAACCAAGACCAAACCTCGTTGGGAGTATGACAAGTTGGTTTGGAAGAACACTTGCGTTCCAAAGTGTTCCCAACCAACAACCAAGGAGTATGGTTGAGAAAAGGAAGAAACAATGCGTCTATCCAAGGACGTAAAACGTGGCACTTCTTGGGAGGCAACCCAAGGTGTTTTGTGTATATTTTTGTGTTGATTTCTTGTGTTTTTTTTTCTGTTTTTGTTTTTGTTAGTATTTTGTTCGTATATGTTTATGGGAGACTAGCTTGCAGGGTTGGTGGCTGAAAAGATGCTAAGTTGGAGCTAAAATTGACCAAAGGCGAAAGGGAAAGCCAGGAATCAGTGGAAAAACTGGACAACACTGGTCTACGTGTCCCCCACATGTGGATTCATTCCAGTGTTGGTCTACGTGGAGGCTCCATGCATGGCCTCCACGTGGACAAATTCTAGTAGTTCTCCATGCGTGGAGCTCACGTGGAGAGGCTACTAAAGCCGAATAAAAAAAAGGGTCCGTGAGACCACGCCCAAGCACCCCCAAAGCCATTTTTCGTCATTCTTCTCCCACGCAAGAGCACTCCCCACAAAAGGTTTGAACATCTACACCACTTTTCTTCATATTTGTGCAAGAACAAGGCTAGAAATCACTCCAAGAAGGTAAAAAACACCTCCAAATCTTAATCTCCATGGTTATTTTGAAGTTTTTGGGTTGAAAATCTTGAAATTCCATTCTACATTGTGTTGAGAAGTTTTGAATGATTTACTTGTTTATATTGGTTAGGAATGCATCATAGAGCACATTTTCATTGATTTTTTTTCAATAGTGATTAATTTGATGGATTGAATTGCATTGTAAAACCCTAATGTGAATGCTATGAAAATGCAATTGGGTTTGATTGATTTCTTGATGTTTACATGCGATTGATGATTGAATTTGTATAGAAACATGTTCTAGAGTTTGAATATGCAACCAATTTGTTGATACACACACTTGATTTGAGTTCCACATTCACTCTTCAACCCTAATTTTGAAATTGGGGAAGAAGATGAAGTTGACTATTTAAAATTGTTGACTTTAGACTTGACTTGTTTTATCTTCAAATTGTGAATATGTGTGATATTGGAGCTCAATTGTTAAGATTTTGATGATGAGAATTGTTGAAAAAAAGAGGGGAAACTATGGCAAAATTTTGAAAAATTTTGAGAGCAATTTTCGAAAAAATGGTGAGAAATTCGAATAAAAGAGAGGAAAGAATTTGGAAAAAATTGTGAGTGAAGAAAAACTAGGGGTGTAAATGAGCCGAGTCGAGCTCGAACATAGGGTGGCTTGAGCTCGAGCTCGTTAAGAAACGCTCGGCTCGAGTTCGAGCTCGAGCTCGCCAATTTTTGAGCTGCTCGAGTTCGGCTCGAGTAGCTCGATTGTTCGAGCTCGAGTTCGAGCTTGAATTCGAGTCGAGATGAGGGTTGAACTCGAGTTCGAGTTCGATTTTGAGCTCAAATTTAACCTGTTTGATTTTTAAATTCATGTTTCAATTAAAAATAAACTATAATTATATATATATATATATATATATATATATATACCAATTAATCAACCCTTCCAACCGAACGCCAAAGCCCAACGAGTAAAATAAGTGAGGGTCGGGGCATGGACCACTCACCGCCAATGGCTTGGGATGATCCCTCTTTCTTCTCACTTCCTAGGGTAACATCATCGGGCACCCGAATTTTCATGGATCTCCATGCTTTTTCGAAGGTCAGTGCAATGGGTACCCGAACCCTAGCGATGCGGCTCACCTCCTCTCTTGTTTTCTCATCTTATAGGATCATTTCATTTGGGCAACTGACTTCACATAGAGCTCTACGCTTTTTTGAAAATCAGTGCAATGGTTGCCCAATCCTAGCTAGATGGCTTCCCTCGGTTGTTACCTCTAGGAGTGGCCTTTTGCCTTTTCTACTTTTCTTCATACAACCCCTCTTGCATTTCCTTAGGATTTAGGGATTTTTCACTCTAATGCTCACCAACAGACTCACCTTTTGCCCCATGCCTTACCAAGGTTAGTTCAATTTCGGGCTTCGCTTATAATATCTTTCTCAAATTAAAGGTGCACACTCCCACTTCGAGAGATCCTGGACTAAGGTCCTATCTAAATAAAAGGTGAACATCATGCAAGAAAGCAAGAATGTAAACCTACTTGGTTCTAAACACTCTCATGGGTGCAAAAAGGAAACTTCCCAAAGATATTTCAAGAATAAAAATTTTATTGGCATCTAGTAGACCTGGCAATTATGAACACGACCCATTAACACGACACGAAACTGGACACGAAAATAATGGGTTAGTGTTTAGCTTAACATGTCCTATGTCGTTAACAGGTTGACCCGTTAAGAACCCGTTATGTTTTCGTGTCTTAACGGGTCAACCCGTTATACCTATTAAGAACCCGTTTACCCCGTTAATATTATCGTGTAAACCCGTTTACACGAACCCGTTTACACATATCTGTTTAGAAACCGCTAAGAACCATTGTCATTTAGGTATGAACCATTGTCTTTACAAAATATATCATGAACATGATTAAAAATGAATTTACTACATTAGGCCAAGACCATACACCAATTATTGATGTTCAACAATCTGAAATTTGAATGTTTATTGTGCTCAATTTTATTCTAAAAACTAGTATGGACTTCTTTAATTATGATTTTTAGATGTTATTTTATAATTTTATGAATGTTATAAATTGAATATTTTTTTAGTTTGTTTGATGGATTGGATTGTATGCTTTATTTTTTTTTATATAACTTAACTTTATATTTTTGTTTTTAATATATCAATAGATTTAGCGGGTTTAAATGGGTTTCGCATCATATCGTGTCAACACGATCCGAAACATGTTACCAAAACGTGTCTATCGTGTCAACCCGTTTAACCCGTCAACAAATCGTGTTCGTGTCGTTATCTTGTCGACCCGTTAACGGACCCGTATACACGAATTGCCAGGTCTAGCATCTAGTCAAAACTCTCCCTAAATAACACAAACAATAACCCACTCTCCAAATGGCGAACACACCCATTTATCATGATCACAAGACCAAATTAAACAATCAAGCAATTAAGCACAAGGTGAATCCTTTCCACACTTTAAACCAAACATCATGTTGCTTTAAGGACTACACGTAATAAAGGAGCACATGTCTAATCAAGCAAAACAACATGACCCCCTTTCCACACTCTGGAATTGTCTAAGGGGTGTGGGGTTTCAATAAAATGATCCTTTGTGAAACATAAAATGGCATGCTCATCAATTGAGTAAAGGACTATGCAAAACTACACATATTTCCACACTTTGAAATTGAAAACGGGGCATGAAATGTAAAAGGGATAAGAGGTTAAACCAAGTATGCATCCCTTTTTCCACACTTTAGCTTTCAACAATGAATGGCCTCCGTTAACAATGCTACAAACAACAATGGTTAGCAAAAAAAATAAAGGTGCAATATAGGAAAACTATTCAATTATTCCTACTTCTCTCTTTTTTCCCCTTTTTTTTTTTTCTTTTCTTTCACATTTTTTTTCTTTTTTTTTCAATAAGGCTTGGGGTACCTCCCAAGAGCACTACGTTTAATGTCTTTAGCCCGACTCAAGTGCTACTAAAAGAACAATAACAAGCTAAAAGAACATTAAACATAGACTAAAGTAAAACAAACTAAAGAAAGCAACAAATGTAAAGCATTAAAAAGTTCAATGTTAAAATGCAAGTAGTAAAAGTGCATGAAAATAAAAGCAAGTAATCTAAAAAGCACTAAAAGCATAAAAGTAAAGAAATTAAAAGCGGAATCCCACGCATAGGAACCTAATGTTTGAGTGGGACATCAACTCATCAAATTCAAAACATTGTTTTTTTTTTCAAATTCTACTTCAAATTTCCTTGTGTTGGGTAGGTGGCATTCTTCAATTATCTCCAAAAGATGGTGGATGGAATTGGTTGGCAAGTTGGGCTTAGAGCTCCTCAATCATTCTGGCATTATGCTCGACCGCCTCCCTTGTGTGTATGATTTCTTCATCTTGCCTATCATGTCAAGCATACAAGGATGCCATTTGCTCCTCTTGCCTTGCACTGTGGGCTTGTAGACAAGCCATTTGCTCCTGATGTAATTGCATATGAAAAGCCCGCGTTGACTCCCAATCCATCATGTTTGGTCCACCTTGTTGAGTGCTAGACCCTCCTTGCTCATGTTGAACATTCTCCTCTTCTCCTTCATCCTCACTCTCATCACTATCGTCACTCCCTAGTGATGGTGCATTGTCACCTCGTAACTTGATTTTTGTTGCAAAGAAGTCTTGTATCGTGAAAGCTTTCATCTCGATTTCAATCTTCTCTCCCTCAAGGTCATTATCAAGTCCTAGGCCTCGACATAGCTCCGTCACCAAGGACCCAATAAACACAGATTGCCCTATTCACCATGCTCCACATGTAAAAGAGATCTTAGCGATAGGACTTGTTGAGATTTGTTTTTCTTTCCGAGAGATTGACTACCAAAGCAAGTCGAATTGCCTTCAAATGATTTTGCTTTATCATCCTCACCTTCAAATTGCTAGAATTATACTTTCTTCCATTTATGATTTGTCCCCAATAAGTGGTAGCGTCTTTGTCACAGTCAAAATCCACCTTAAATCTTTGAAAGTACGGCATGCGTACCTCATCCCGGTCATGGACTCCAAGGATTTTACCGCCAACTCATCTACCGAATAGTTGTACCTTTTCCCGAAGAGTGTGTAAGAGATCTACTTTTTTGCATTATTGATTTCTTTCTTGATCTCTAGGGTTGCAAGGAACTCATAGGTCACTGGGTATACGTCGACTCCCTCCACTCAAAAATCTTACTCCATTGAGCATGTCCAAGCAACTGATTCACCTCTTCCTGACAACCGAACTCCCTAAGAACGCTCGGGTCAAGGTATTTTCGTCCCATCAAATTTTTTCCTTTGTAGACATTCACCAAAGCTAATTGGGCGGGAGACAAGTTCCTAAGAACTCTATTCCCTCTTGCATTCGGTTCTATTATGCGTGAACTTGTAGAGGTTGCATCCTTGGTGGTTGTACTTTAGCTCTTACTCGGCTCGTGCCACCTTCCTCATATCTTTGCTTCTTTACTATTTCATTGGTTCTTCCCATCCTACAATGTTTTTGCAACAAGACAATGTCATAAAACCAATTGGTTAGTCCACACTCTCCATTGTTTTTCTTAGGGGTGTAAATGAGCCGAACGGTTCGCGAGCTTCACGCGAGCCGCTCGGTCAAAGCTCGGCTCGAGCTCGGTCAAATTCGAGCTCGAGCCGAACTCGAGCTGCTCATTTAATAATCGAGCCGAGCTCGAGCTCTAATGTCTTAGGCTCGTGGCTCGTCGAGCCGCTTGCGAGTCATATATATATATATATATATATATATATATATATATATATATAATTATAGTTTATTTTTAATTGAAACATGAATTTAAAAATCAAACAGGTTAAATTTGAGCTCAAAATCGAACTCGAACTCGAGTTCAACCGTCATCTCGAACTCGAATTCAAGCTCGAACTCGAGCTCGAACAATCGAGCTACTCGAGCCGAACTCGAGCAGCTCAAAAATTAGCGAGCTCGAGCTCGAACTCGAGTCGAGCCTTTCTTAACGAGCTCGAGCTCAAGCCACCCTATGTTCGAACTCGACTCGGCTCATTTACACCCCTAGTTTTTCTTCACTCATAATTTTTTCCAAATTCTTTCCTCTCTTTTATTCGAATTTCTCACCATTTTTTCGAAAATTGCTCTCAAAATTTTTCAAAATTTTGCCATAGTTTCCCCTCTTTTTTTTCAATAATTCTCATCATCAAAATCATAACAATTGAGCTCCAATATCACACATATTCACAATTTGAAGATAAAACAAGTTAAGTCTAAAGTCAACAATTTTAAATAGTCAACTTCATCTTCTTCCCCAATTTCAAAATTAGGGTTGAAGAGTGAATGTGGAATTCTCAAATCAAGTGTGTGTATCAACAAATTGGTTGCATATTCAAACTCTAGAACATGTTTCTATACAAATTCGATCATCAATTGCATGTAAACATGGTGTGAGAGCTGTGTCCCCGCTGCTTAAATGTTTATCTTTGAAGGGTTTTTGCTTCCCGAAAATATTTCTTGAGTTGTATGATATCTAGCTAACACTCTTTGTAGATATCCTGAGGGATTTCCCCCTCTCTAGTAGCCCTTGAATTCATGTTTGATTGACCGAATGTCCAAACTAAGTAATATTAGTTGTCTTTGGGTACTTATGTGCTTGTGATTGAAATGACTTGCTTGAGGGTAAGCAATGTTTAATTGTGGAAACTTTGATAAGCACACAAGATAACTAGGAAGTAGGGTCTAAGTTGGGGTTAATTAATAGTGTTTAACATCCTTTTGTGAATAACTTATGACATTTTATGCTCTAATGCGTAGGTCTCGTGCTAAACTATTTCTTTGGTGTTTTAGAATGTTTTTACCGATCCCGGGAGCCATTAGGCAAAACATATGGACATAACAAGCAATCGAGCGAAGAAGAAGTCCTGGGATAGGCTGGAAGTCCACCCCACACGTGGAGCCGACGTGTATCGTTTCTAGTGTTGATCCACGCCAGACCTTCACGCGTAGAGCCCGCGTAGACAGGAGTGCGGAATGTCTATGTGAAGGGACAATTTTGGGAAGGCTATTTAAAGGTTCTAGTTGGAAATTTCAGAGGGAGTTGGATCATTTTTGGAGATTATGTTTCTTAGATTAGCATTCTTAGTTGAGAGCTCTTTAGAGAGAGAAAGAGAACTTCTAAATTGAGCTTCCAATTGATGAAGGATTGAAGAACAAAGATGCTTTGAAGATTGTATTTCATTTCTTTTTTGAAATAAAGATTGTATTTCATTTCTATTAGGTGAATTCTAATCCTAATCTAGTTTCTATTTCAGTTTCAATTGCAATTTACATTTCTCTAATTGAATTAGGTTTTTGTGATTTCAATTTCATGAATATGAGTAGCTAATTTTCTTTAGGGATTGAATTGTGTGATGTTATGCATGCCTAGTGTTGATCTTCAATTCTAATTTGTAGAAGTTGATTCATTCTATTTTGGAATTCTATTCTTATTCTTTGATTGTTGCTTTGGTTTGATTTTAAGAGGATTTGGCCAATCTCTTGGAAGATTGAGGCCTTGATCTAATCATGAGTAGCGTTTAGTATTGAGGTTAGCTTTTGCAATCATAGATCCTATGGAAATCTAGGTGTAGATTAGTAGGAATGTGTAAAGCCTAGGTGTTTGATAAAATGTCTCTAAAGCTAGTTTGAGTCTGAATCACATTGTTTATAATCCCGTAGTAGTGTAGACCACATGTGCTAGCTAAGACTCCCGATCCCCGGCCCGTTCCTTTTCATTGTTTTCCTTGGTTCCCATTTTTTAATCCTTGTTTATATGATCCTTATATATATATATATATATATATATATATATATATATATATATATATACATACAAGGATAAAACGACGCCGTATCATATGTAGAAAAACATAACCCTAATATATTTCGGATATTCGGGCGGATCGGATATCAAAATATCCTAGCCTACCCAAATACCCTTATCCAGCGTCGTTTCATCATACGGTTCGGATACGGCTCCTCGGGTGCGGATCGTGTTCGGATAGAAGTTGCGGATCTCGGATCGGGCGGGTTGTTCTAATTTTTTCGGGTTTGCACAGCCCTGATATAACTAAACACCACTTTGACCTAGGACTACATTAAAATTTCCTTAAGTTTTGGACTACCTTCAAACAAAATTATATACATAAGTTAGTTTATACATTTTTTCTGCGAGAAAATTTTTAGTCCAATGATTTTTTTAAGTGGTGAATATTGAATGAATGACCAATGAAATTCAAAACTTATAGTTATATGACTTATATCTACTAATGTCTCACTTATACCAGGCAAAACACCAAACAACCAAGCATATATTAATTGAGACTTAAATTAAGACTTTCATATCACAAAAACTAAATAATTTAATTATTAATTTGATCATATTGGAAAATGTTTATGAATTTTGGGTTATTTATTTTGAAATTCATATATAATAATTATTATCCTTTAAGAGGGTACGATCTTCATCTAAGGAAAATGCTACTTTGATAGATTTTTGGTAAAAAAATTTACTTCAAGAATATCAAGTAATGATTGATCATTAGACTAATCACGAGAAAATTAGAGTAATTAAGTTGTGCAAGCTTAAGTATAATCTTTTGATTAATTAATTTCCACAATTTTTGTTTTTGGGAAATTATTTGAACGTGTTTTAGTAGATAATTGCATTGATCAAGATTCCACATGCATAGTACTTTACAAGATTTATGGGAGCAGAGTCGTAGGGTCCCAAGGCTAATGATAGCCAACCACTTGAAGTAGTACTTAGCTTACTCCTTTGAAGTGAAACTGTTTGAGGTCACATGAATTTGTTAGAGTGGAAATGGGCGTAGGGCCACCGGCCACGCATGAATCATTCATCAATTCAATTACCTTTGAAAATTGTATGTATTGATGTAAATGGCGACTGTACTAGTTTTAATTATTTGTATGCAAAGTAAAGAGAATGAAAACAAAATTCAAAATATATATCTAATCAACTCATTTGTGGCTTCGAATTGAACAAAATTTTACAAAGCTCATCATTTGGTAAGCTTCCGAAATCATAAGACCTTTGATTACTAATAACTTCCTGAACTAGATTGGCAGGTCGGTTAACATAACAATTACCCAACTTATTTACTCTCAATTGTTATACCATAGATCAGAATCTGTCTTGCATTATTTTGATCAAACAATTATGCGTCTGCAGTTGATATATTATATACCTGCAGTTAACAGTTTATGTGCTCGTAAAAAAATTGAAGGCACATAACATGTTAACCATAGACACACAGTATTAGAAGCATGTAAAGAATATATTAAGTGCAAACACATAATATGTTCTGCAGTTAATATATTCTATACTTGCAGCTAATAATTTGTATTTGTAGTTAAAATTTTGTGTGTCTATAGTCAACATATTATGTGTCTTGAATTTATTTACAGACACATAAACAATTAACTACAAGTACAGAATATATCAATTGCAGACACATAATCTAAATATTATTTTAAATCATGGTTAACAATTCAAGGTAGACTTTGGTCCATGGTATAATTTGTGGTATACTCTCTACAAAGGTTTCAACTTAAACTATAATCAAAATCATTAATTATTTTAAAGGATTATTTTCATTTCTGATCCTCAACTATTAGATCATTTATATAGTCCACAATATAATGAACTTTTAGTATCTTAAAAATGAAAATTTATTCATATAGTCCACAATATAATTTTGTCGTGCATAAATATTATTTGTTTGTTTGTCATATTTAGTCCTTGTCACTAAATTATACGTACTATAAAAAAATACTTAAATAACTATGGATTTAATTACCTATGCATTAAATATTTATAAATTTTATTGATTTACCTATGAATATTCATTAGTAAATTAAATACCTACAAATTTTTTTATTAGTAAATTTGACTTTTCTTATAATGCATGATATATTACATTTCTAGTTCAATATCATTCTTCCAAACTTGAAATGTTGACACTTTTAATTTGGAGAAAAAAGTTATGACTCTGAACTGATGAAAATATAGTGCATTTAATCTTTTCTTACCAAAGATTTGGTAGAAAAAGACCAAATGTAGCGGGAAAAAAATTAAAAATAAAAATAAAAGATGTACACCAAATGTAACAAAAGTAATATTATATTTATGGAATAAATGCAAAAATGGATTAATAATTTTGGTATTAAAAGTAGAAATAATTTTAGCACCTTAACTAATGTGTCATTTTCAGTATTAAAAAAAATGTGTCATTTTCAAAAATTTTAATTAATCTTCCCACTTTGATTATTCAATTAATTTGTTAGGTAAGTACATTAACTTTAATGATCTTGTCAAGGGCCTTGTGGTCCAGTGGCATCAAACCCTTCCCTGTATACGGGAGGTGGTGGGTTCGATCCTCAGTGGAGGCGTTGCTGTCTCTTTGTGCTTCAGTAGTTTATGAACAAATACTACACTGTAATAGAGTCAGTAGCATTCAAAAAAAAACTTTAATGATCTTGAGGGATGTTCAATCATTGTTTTCCCCTTAGCTGAAAAACATCCAAAAGATCATCATCAACAAGGACATACACATCAAATTAACACTCTTGAAAATCAACAAGGACATACACATCAAATTAACACTCACATCCGTCAAGCATTCCGAAACTTATTAATCATTTCTCAAAAACAAGGACATACACATCAAATTAACACTCACATCCGTCAAGCATTCCGAAACTTATTAATCATTTCCTCACGGATCCTTATCCGTGAGATGAACTGAGTTAATATGAGAATATGTAATAGTTTTACTGAAAAATGCAATACTAATCATGAATAAAGTGTTTGTTATTTATAATGGAAAGTGTAATATTTTTAAAGAAAAATGTAATGATTTTACATTTTAATTTAAGGGTTCGTTTGACCGGAAAATGACTTCCAACAGTTATTTTTTAGATTTTTTAGTGTTTGGGTACTCAAGGAAAATGGAGTGAAAAGAAAATATCCATTATGGTCAATTGAAAATAGGTCTAATTTGAAGGAAAATATCTTCATAGTTTTTTAGTCGAAAGACATTTTCCGGATTCTTTGTTTTCCATCTCTCTTCTTTCTCTTTTTCTTTATTAAGTTAGTTTCAAAATTATTATATTACCACCACCATAACCACCAAACCACCACAGTTATTATCACAACCACAACATCACCACCACCACACAACCACAACCACCAACACCACACCCCTACCACCACAAACCAACACCACCACCACCACCACCACCACCACTACCACCAACACCAACACTAATACTACCACAACCACCACCACCACACCATCACCACTACTACGACACCACCACTTATTATTATTATTATTATTATTATTATTATTATTATTATTATTACAAATAATATGTTCATTTCCAAAAAAAAATGAACCAAATATAAAAATGCAATTTCTTAACTTTCAGCCAAACAGAAAAAGATAGTTTTCTAATATTCAGTCAAACACCTGATAATTAAAATATTTTCTAAAAAATGAGTCTTTTTTAAAATCATTTGTCAAAAAAACATTTTTTTAGGTTTCCAAACAGAACCTAAAAGTATTAATTTTTTCTTAAAAGTATTACATTTTCTCTTATAAGTAACAAACATTTTATTCTGTTTTAAAAAACAAACACATTATTCCTGATTAATATTGGATTGTTGAGTATAAATATTACATTTGCATATTGACTCGATCAACATGTTTTACAGATAAAAATTTGAGAGACGGTCGACAAAAAAATCACTCTAATCTTTTTATTTAATTTTCATATCTACTATTAAAAGTCTTCTTGCATTTAATAATAATAATAATAATAATAATAATAATAATAATAATACTCCCTCTGTCCTATTTTATGTGTCTGATTCAGTTAACGAGATTTGACTGAAGTTATTTTTAATTCAATTTTTCATAATATTAAGTTTAGTGTTAATATATAAAATTTATATATTTAGAAACTACACTAAAAGTACTATTAAACTCACAAAATTAAATTTAAAAATAAATAAAAAATAATAGAAATAATAAACAAAGAACAAAGAGTTAGTTTGATCAATGAATAATAAGTATGACAGATAAAATGGGATAGAGAGAGTAATAATAATAATAATAATAATAATAATAATAATAATAATAATAATAATAATAATAATAATAATAATCTATACTATTAATAAAAACAATATCCTCAGTTTTAACTTCCCGNATTTAATGTTATAAATTTACTACTATAGTCTATAGCATTTATTTTAATAAAATTTTTATTATTCATTTGGCAGGCCCCCGTCGGCCCACCAAGCCCGCCCCGCCAAGCCCGCGGGTTAGGCGGGGGCGGGCAAAAAAGCCCGCCAAAATACGGGCTCAGAATATCAAAGCCCGCCCCGCCCTTTTTTGCGTTGCGGGGCGGGCTAAGCCCGTTTTGACGACTCTAATAATACACTCTCCGAATTGTATTTGTATGCATGATTTAATCTTCATAATGTTTCCACTTTGGTTCTGTGTTGTGATATGTATGCATATATATTTCATACTCTCTCTCTCTCTCTATTTATATATAAAGAGGTTCGGGTGAGAAGAAAGCCGTAAGTGAGAAATGAAAAAAGGATAGCAGCCCTAGATAAGAAGAAAAAAAAAATAAACGCCACCAATGAACTTCAACAATGTGCACTGTAAGGCACAACAAAGTGCTCTGGAAGAATGGACAATGTGCAAGCAAAAAATGCGCACGGGAGGCACAAAGATTAGAAATAATTATTGAAAAAATTAAATTCAATATAGGATTTTCAACACAAATCATAAATGACCATAAATAATAAACAAATAAATAATATTCAACTCAAATTAGTAATTAGTGATCAAAATTAATTGATCTTTTAAAAAAAAGTTCGTCATCTACAATTTATAAAAAATGCTCTCTAAGGCACACCAATGTGCTCTGCAAAAAACAACAATGTGCACTGGAGCTCTGGAAAGGCAAAAACGTGCACTGTAAGTAGAAAAATATGAAACAACTATTGAAAATACTAGATTAGTAAATTTAATGCATGATCTTCAACACAAAATCATAAAAGATCACAATATTCAACTAAAATTGGTAATTAGTAATTCATTCATGACTAAATGCTCTTTAATATATATATATATATAACACCTATGATCTTCTAATTTATATATATAACACCTATGATCTAAAATTAGAAGGCACAACAATGTGCACTGCAAGACACAACAATGTGCTCAGGAAGGCTCAACAATATGCACAATAAGGCAAACAATAGTCACTACGAAGGCACAACATTGTGCTCTGGAAAGCATAACAATGTGCTCTGTATGGCATAACAATGTGCACTTTATGGCATAACAATGTGCACTGGAAGGAAAAAAAATAACTTACACAATATGCATATCACGACTAAGGAAAGCAAAGTCTCTTCATTCATATATCGAGGTAACGAGTTCAAACACATTCGGACACACGATAAGTTTCTGCAGAAGACGGGTCAGGATACGGTTGATGTCTACTCTCCTTCACTGACAATTTCTCGATGCTCAAAGAGTGGGGGACTAATGATAGATATATTAGAAATGGAGCAAATCGACCAAGGAAGGTAGAGCAAGGAGGACTCGAGTAGACCCGGGGCCTTGAGGTTGAGCCCTGTGCTTGATCCGGAAGGCACGGGGGCAAGGCATCGGCTATGGGGCCTCGGCAATGAGGACTTGGCTACGAGGCCTTGACTATAGGGCCTCAGCCATGAGGGCTCAGCCACGAGGCCTCGGCCATAGGGCCTTGTGCATGAGAACTCGGCTACGAGGCCTTGGCCATGGGGACTCGGCCACGAGGCCTCAGCCGTAGAGTCTCGGCCACTAGGCCTCGGCCGGTCAATCGATAAGTCCAATCACAATACCGGACATGGCTAAAGGAGGTTGTAACAATTCCCACCGCATTGGGGGTGGTTAGAGGGTTCCTTGTGTATAAAAGACTTCCTTATTGTCTCTTTAAGACATTCTTATCCATTTTTGTCCTAATATACTCTTGTACTAGCATTACATTGTCTTTGTAATAGCTTGACAATTACTATTCAATACGATATTTGGTCTCCGTGACCATACGACACTTATTTTTCCCAATTTCTTATTCATTTACATTATCATTTATTTATCGGGTTTATTGATTCCGTCTACCCGAGTTAATTAAATCTGATCCATCACCACTAGTGTTAATGAAATACACCATAGTGTTAGGAAAATGCACAACAATAAAAATACACAAATACACACAAAAAAAAAAAAAAAAAAAAAAAAACACACAACACACCTAAAATAATGCACCACACCTAATTGTACCATTAGGGTCTTTTATGCATACCTAATAGTACATTTTTGCGACCGCACGTTAAGACGCGGTCGCACCTGAACTCTACTATATATATATATGTGTGTGTGTGTGTGTGTCACACAGACACACACACACACAGATATATATATATATACATATATATATGTATATATATATGTATATATATATATATATGTATATATATATATATGGATTAAGCATTTATTGGAATATATAACAATGGAGAGATAAAAAAAAAATATTTATATATGAATTTGCCTTATTAACATTGGTGCACTTAATGATAACGTTTGGTGCAACTAATAATAACGTTAGGTGCACTTAATATTGATGCTCAATTTATATTATTCGTTGCACTTTTAGTATATTTTACTTGCACTTATGTGCACTATATGAAACTATTATTTGCATTTTTAAGACAATTTACTTGCACTTCAAAGTTCAATTATTTATGAAAATATCACCATATTATTTAAAACAAACATAGTTTCTGATCTGTTAAATCTAGACACGTGGATGGCTACGATTCTCATCAGCATGTGATTCTCACCTATTATTTGCTCGGCCTCGCGCGCTCAAAGTTTGTTGCAAACCAACTCCCCGCTTTTAGGTGGGCAATTAGGAGGTTTATTAGTATAAACTAGTTTTATACGCGCATTGCGCGTATGGGTTAATGCCCAATGTTTATATTTAAATAAATATTTGAAAGTATATCAATGCAAGATTATATAGGAGAAGTTTATACATGGGTAATTGAATGTCAAATTTTTTTATTTAAATATCTAACTCAAATTATATGAATCCAAGATAATATAGAAAATTAATTATAATTATTACTAAAATAAATGTTTGCAACCTTGTAAAATCGATAGTCTAAATATTTGGTCTAAAAATGATAGTCTAAATAAATACTACTTTTCATTTGAATTTTTCTAAATGTTCTTAATTCTCTTTTGAGTAACATTGTTATTGTCTTCATCTTTACTATTTGTTCTATTCCTTTTTGTTGGTAGTGTGTTATTGCAATTCGGTTATTGTTGGTAGCATAGATAACAACGTCATGCAATGAGATTATGATATAGGAGATATGGACTTTCTTTTAGGTGTTCTGCTTGGGTTCATTTGGTTCAACTGTTATTGTTGAATGAGTTACTNTATCTATTTTGTTCTAATCTACTCTTGTAATAGAATTACATTGTCTTTGTAATAGCTTTGCAACTACGATCTAATATAATATTTGGTCTCCGTAACCCTATAACACTTGTTTTGCCTATTTTTCCTATCCATTTACATTATCCTTTATTTATCAAGTTTATTGATTCAGTCCATCCGAGTTAATTACCTCCATCAAATCTATTCAAATTGAATTTGGTATATTTACTTTAACAAATTAGTGGTATATTTACTTTAACAAATGGACTGTACTAATTTGTATGTAATTAAAAATAAATACGGAGTAATTGAAATATAATAGAAAATATTAGCAAAATGATAGTAACACATGATGAAATATACTATTGCAAAAATATAATATTATATATCAAATTGAAAATAAATATTTTAAAAAGTTTGGGAAAGACACAAGTTACCCCATGCATGCGTGCATTGTCTATTTGTCTCCACCAGGGCACTGGGCACCCACAGAATGACCGTTACGTAATAGTCCCATTTCTACAGGCGACAACCAACCACGGACAGGAAGTTAAACTACAATTGTTTAATTGTTTTACCATGATTGGACCGTTATTAAATTTGGATTAAAAGGAGGGAGCATGGTGAACAGTGAATGTGAATGGGAACATATAGCAGATGTGATTGCAGTTTTGCAAGCCTCCAAATTTAGAAAATTAAAGAAAGTTGACAATCAACAATGATATGATAGATTCAACGGCAACATATATGCACAGTGCAACAACAACTTACAACTCGCGGCCCTCTCAATTACAGCTCTGAAATCTTGAATTATAAGGCAACATTTAAAGGGCCACCCCAATCAATGCCTAATTCACATGACCACTTAGCTTTCATGCCGCAGCTGCGCTTAGCCTGTATGCATGGTGACATGACATGTACCTTACTAGCTTAAATTAGGATAAGTTTATCTTTAAAAAAACAAACGCAAAAGTTTCCAATAGTTCCATTAAACAAAGGAACATTTAATTTCAAACACCTCGTATATTATAAGACATTTTACAGTTGGTGCACGCCCAACCAAGACAACTGAAGCAAACAGGAGAAATAATGAAATTCCAAATTGTGATTAAGAGCGCAAGGCCATGAATAAGTTCTACCTCCGAGCATGTTCAGGAATTAGGTGGCAAAGAGTTTCAGGAGGGATGCAAGTGAGCTCTACAGCAAAGCATAAACGAACGGACATGGTAATAAGCATATAAATATTATACAACCATTTAAAATTTTAGCAACCTCATACTAAAGATATTGTGGGATTACTAATAACAAGTGGGAGGCAGCAAACAATTTTTAATTTTCAAATCTGCAACTGCAATGATGGTAGTGAGGATGAGGAGGGAGAGAGTAGCCATTTTTCTGGATTTGAATGAGTCAACAATGAAACAAGTCATCAAATTATTTTTATTTAAATTCCATGTGCATTATGGAAGGGTTACCTTATGGAAACTTGGAAAAAATGCTGAAAGAAAATAATTTTAAAAGTAAATATCACTAATTAAATTTTATTTTAAAACAAAAAAATTAATTAAACACTTGCAGATGGTGATATTTGACACTTCTCCCAAAAACAAAAGAAAAATAGAGAGAATTTAAGATAAGGTTGGACATATATGTTCCATCAAATACATACATAGGGAAGTAAAATTTTGTAAAGACGGATTGAATTATAACGCACTGTGTACATTGTTGCGCTCTTACTTTTGTAATTTTCTTGTCATTTATTTTTCTTGGTATATTTTTGAAACACTCATAATTTTTACAAAGTAATTATTGCGCCCTTATTTTTGTAGTTTAGTAAATATTTTCGATCATATGACTATCTATTTAGAATGATAACTGAGGTATCATCACATTATATAGTAGTTGGCTATCTTTTCTTGTATATGAGAAGGAAAAAAATGATCGAAAGATAGAGAAATGACACTTCTAGTTCATTAGTTAGCTAAGATGTATATATAGTGGGGTTAATCCTCAATTATATGTCTCTAAATTTTATTAAAATTTCAATTCAAAGGATTTTTTTTGGTAATAATGGTATTAGCTTTGTTAAGATAAGACATTTTGTTGCAAACCTCAAAATAGTAAGATAACAATTATTAGTGAATAGAGTTAGTTGAGCACTAAATGTTGTATTTAATATGATTAATTGTGACTAATCAACTGTCCTATTGTTTAATCTCTTTATTTAGTGTACGCTTTTAAAATGTTAGGGGAAAAATATTATTCATTACGTCTCATTTTATGTGTCTAGATTAACGAGATTTAATTAAAAAAAATTAATTTAATTTTCCATAATATTAAGTTTAGTATTAGTATATAAAATTTATATATTTAGAAACTAAATTAATAGTACTATTAAATATATAAAAAATATTTTAAATAATTAAAAATTAGTAAATAAATTAAGCATAGAAATAAGAAGTTGATTTGACCAATGAATAATAAACATAATAAGTAAAATGAGACAAATTGAGTAATCCTTTTACATGTATAACACTATAACTTGCTGAGAAGTACAGAAGTTGTATACTTAAAGTTGAATTTTATCACATGCATCCCCTGTCATACGTACTTTTAAAAATAATAATAATAATAACATTTTTCGTCTCTAAATTATAGGATAATTGTATAATTCATCCTAAGTGTTGGTTTTGCTCACTTTTTGTCCCTAAACTATCATTGGTCTTGCACTTTTTGTCCATTTACTAACAAAACATTAGGAACAAAAAGTGAGCACGAGAAGTTAACTTAGGGATGAAAAGTAAGCACGGGAAGTTAACATAGGGACGAAAAGTGCAACGCCAATAATAGTTTAGGGGCGAAAAGTGAGCAAGACCAACACTTAAGGACGAATAATTCTACAATTATCATATAATTTAGGGACGAAAAATGCAATTTTCTCAACAAAAAAAAATATTATGAAAACTTCTTATATTATATGAACTTTTTTTATTGTGAAAAATGAAGTATATAATAGATTCTAATATGTTCTATTACATTGTAGTATCTGTTCAAACATACTTTCTCAACCTATTGGAGCACAAAGAGTTAGTATCGCCTCCACTGAGGCGAAAACTCATGAACTCCCATATGGGAGAGCCACTACTCTGCCATCTGAGCACAAGATGCTTGGTTGGGAGGAAGGAATTAGGGGGGAAAAGAATTGTAATTCGGTGGAATTGCAATTCAATGAATAAAAAGGGAATTGGAATTACAGTGTTTGGTATGCAAGAATATGAGTACAGGGGATTGAAAGGTAAGAAACGATAAAATGACTTAAATGCCTTTGTGTTGTAATAATAATAATAATAATAATAATAATAATAATAATAATAATAATAATAATAATTCTTTTAATAATAATAATAATAATAATAAATATAATAACAATAATAATAATTCTTTAAAAAAGAATAACAATAAATATTATAATAATAATAATAATAATAATAATAATAATTCTTTAAAAAAAGAATAATATTAATAATAATAACAATAATAATAATAATAATTTTTTTTTTAAATTTTTAAAAAAATACAAAGGGTATGGGAAGAGGGGCAAAATTGTCTTTATACCAACACAATTGTCCCTCCTCTCCACCGAATTGCAATTCATGGGGGTTTTACCCCATGAATTGCAATTCCCTCCAACCAAACAGTGTAGTTTTGAAATTCACTGAATTGCAATTTCTCCCAAACTACACTCAACCAATTCATTTTAAAAATTAAAAATAAAAATAAAAAACTAATAAAGGCCTCAACTGCAATCTGAATATGGAAAGTACTATACATACTTTATCTCCTATTGTTTAAGGATGTGCACAGGACTTTACATGGGTGATACCTGAATCGTATATGTGTATCACATAAAGCAGCTGGTAACTAGATTAAATTAAAATAAAGAAGTTAGCATGAGCAGCTCAGTTGGTCACAGGGATAAATTTTGAAAAGAAAGATCGGGAATCGAGTCTCACAAGCGGCAGTGTGTGGGAGCAACTTCTCATCTCAAATTGAGGATTTTTTTGTGCGCAGTAAGCAAAAGGTCATGATTTACATCCTCTTAGATGCTCTGTCGCGTCGGCCTTGGGGTTGGAGATTCAACCTTTTCGATAAGAAATTAAAATCAAGAAGTGGTTGAGTTAATGGATCCAATATTATCAATGTTAAAGTTAATTGATATTATGAACCTGGCAAATTCATTCATTTATATGCTCTAATTTTAAACTAACATAATATACATCTTGTCTTAAGTTGATACAATAGATGAATTCAAACAAATAAAACTAATCATTTTTTCATTGAAGTTTGGCATTTGATCTAATAACTAACTACTAACTCCATTCAATTCGTTTCTCATTGAAATTCAACTTTTCATCTAATACTTAACTAACATAAAATTGCATACTTT
>CM008339.1:20510385-20521461 GCA_002525835.2 Ipomoea batatas
GAGAAAACCACCTCTAAATCCACTTGTTGTTCCTTACAATTAAAGAGTACGCTCATTCAGCAGAAACTTAAAAGCCATAATACAGAAATCCATTGTTCAAATTCAGGATAAAAACAACGACTCAAATATAATTGTCACTAAAGAAAGCGATCAAACAGAAATTTATCATCAATAACAGAGAGAATGGTGTAGACGCATACCAACGAGCGAAAGCACTGCCGTCCTTAGCGCGCTTGAGGCTGGCGTTTATCCGTGAGGATTCATCGGAATCAACCTCCACCCTCTTCCTCGCTCTGGGAGCGTTCGAAGACTTACCGGATGCTCTTCCACCAGCCATTCCTACGACACTAGTACCTAGTAGTAGTAATAGTAGCAGCCGCAGATACGCAGTTAACTTAGCAATCCAATATGCAGAGATGAGAAGATGTTGGTGAGCGAGGGTTAAGAAGGGGAAGGCGAAAGAGGGAAAATTGAGAATTTGCTGAAATTGAAAATGAAGCCCCGCGCTCGCGCCACTTTCAAAAGGAAATTCGAGAGCCCGCCCCGTGTCGGGCATCGCAGAATTCGCACCGATCGATGACTTGGCACTCTGTGATCTATCATCGCCGTTGGATTGAGAGGATGTCTTTCGTCTTCCGAATTTAAGCAATCTCGTCGTTTCATCACAAATTCATTAGATAATGGGCCGGTTCATTGCAACTGGCCCACTGCAATACTAGTCAATCATTATTGCATGGACCACGGTCCACACAGCTGTGTGAATCAAAAATAAAAATTACATTATTTTTATAGTAGGTACATTATTTTAGGGTACATTATTTTTGTACTGAAGGTACATTATTTGATATATACTGTCAAATAATGTACCTACAGTATAAAAATAATGTACTTTTTATTTTTGGTCCACACAGTTGTGTGGACCATGGTCCATGCAATAATTTGCCAATAACAGTGGCAAATTATCAACCATTATTACATGGACCATTGTTCACACAGCTATGTGAAACATAAATAAAATGTACATTTTTTAATATAATAAAAGTATATTGTTTTTGTACATAACATTATTTTAGAGTACATTATTTAAGTACAGAAAGTACATTATTTTATATATACTATCAAATAATGTACCTTCAATACAAAAGTAATGTACTTTTTGTATAATAAAAATGGACATTATATTCATGGTCCACACATTTATGTAGACCATGGTCCACACAATAATTTTCTGGCAAATTTTTGTTTGGATCATGGTCCATGAGTTGTGTGAACCATAAATGCAATATATTTTTAATATATTAAAAATATATTATTTGTGTACTGAATAATGAATATACATTATTTGATAATATATAAAAAATCATGTACTTTCAAATAATGTATTTTACATATACAAATAATGTACTTTTAGGGGGCGTTTGGTTCACGGAATCTTGGATTACCCCAAGTAATAATATTACCTCCAGGAAGGTAATGTGAGATTTTAAGAATGTAGGTTACCTGATGTGTTTGGTTTGGATTGTGGAATATAATATTACCTTGTTTGGTTAAGGGTTATATTTTAGGTTATATGGATCAATTTACTATAATGTCCTTAATAAATAAATATATATGTATGTATGTATGTATGTATGTATGTATGTATGTATGTATATCAATGCTTAAATATTAAAAAATAAATATGTAAACATATGCATACGTATATTTGATTATATAAACATATATTTATTCCATTATTATTATTATTATTATTACTATTATTATTATTATTATTATTATTATTATATAAGGATTAGTTAACAATGGCAAAGTTAGAATAAATCAAGGTAATCTAAGATTACCTAAGAAAATAGGGGTAATCACATTACCTTGAAATATTACCGCCACATCAGCTTTGAGGTAATATAACATTACCAGGTAATCTCATAACTTAAACCAAACGGAGTAATATAACATTACCAGACTCAGATTACCTAGGTAATCTTAGATTACCTGAACCAAACAGTCCCTTAGTATATTAAAATTTACTTTTTGTTTATGTTTCACACAAATATGTGGACCATGGTCCATGGATAATGATTGAACAATGACAGTAATTTATATCGTGGATATAAAAAAGACGTCATTTTAATATTTAAGCTTTAGAAGATTTTGTAGTTTTTCGTTTCTCATGTTTCAACATAAATTTTACGGAGTAGTTTATTCTAGGTACAGAATCAACATTCTTAAGGTACAAAATTTCATAACACGAGACAAAAAACTTACAACACAAGACACATACACATGTTATATATTTACTTATTTTCAAATCTAATTTATGTAGATAATTTATGCCTTATAGGCACCTAATTTCATAATACAAGACATAAATTCGTAAAATAAAACACACGATGCTCTTTTAAGGTACAGAATTGCATAACATAAGATATAAAAATGCATATCACAAGACACAAAAACGCATTTTATATTTACTTTATTTTAGGTACAGAATCTATACACTTAAAGGTATAGAATTGCATAACATGAGATACAGAAATGCATAACACAAGACACATACATATGCTTTACAAAAAAAAAACAACAAAAAACTTGTAACGTCAACTAAACAACAAACAGTCGCTGTCAAAATTAAAATTAAAAATTACGTTGTATAGGACCAAGGTCCAGTGCACTGTGGACCCTTGGTCCATTATATAACGGTTAAACAATGGTCAATCATTATTGTATGAAACATGGTACACACAGCTGTATAGACCATAAATAAAAAGTACATTATTTTATACATAAAGTACATTATTTTGTATACCATCAAATAATGTACATTCAATACACAAATAATGTACTTTTAGTATATAAAATATGTATATTGTATTCAGGAAAAGTACATTATTTTATATAATGTATATTTAGTACACAAATAATGTACTTTTAGTATATTATAAATTTACTTTTTTTATGGTCCACCGAGCACTGTGTGGACCATGGTTCACATAATAATTTGCCAACAATGACCGAGTTCTAGTTTTTCTAGACTACTACTTGGATGGAAATTGTTATACTATGGACCATGGTCCACGTAGCTATGTGAACTATGGTCTAAAAACGGCATCATTTCTTTGAGTAAATGAACGTCGACCGTTATATTTAACAACAATCATGTATTTATGATTTGTTCAAAATAAAATGAAACTACAATGTATCTATAATGAAAATGGATTATTATGTCTCACATATTGAGTATATATTATCAAATAAAATTGTAGCTGAATTGAAACGATACTTTAGTTGTGCTGAAATGAAACTACAGTATGTATAAAATGGAACTTAATAGCATGTTTCACATATTGAGGGTATATTGTCAAATGAAAGTGTAGTTAAATTGAAATGATACTTTAGTTGTGTTAAAATGAAATTACGGTATGTATAAAATCAAACTGAATAAACATATCTCACATATTGAATGTATATTGTCAAATGAAATTATATTTATATCAAAATGATACTTTAGTTGTGTTGTAATGAAACTACAGTGTATACAAAATGAAACTGAATAACAATTTCACATATTTGAGTGTATATTGTCCAATTAAACCGTAGTTGAATTAGAATTATATTTTAGTGGTGTTGTAATAATAAGACTGCAGTGTGTATAAAATGAAATTCAATAACAAGTCTCACATATTGAATGTATAATGTCAAATGAAATAGTATTTAAAACAAAATGATACTTTAGTGCTGACGAAATGAAACTACAATGTATATAAAATGAAACTGAATAAGTTAGACAAATAGAAGTATTTAGACGAAACGGGTGCCGTTTTAGACCATGGTCCACAATAAAATTTTCCTTAGATGGTTTCGAACCCAAAATGGATTTTTTTTTTTGTAACCAATCAAGACTATCAAATCCAAATGTATATTTTTAAGTTAATATCAACGGTAAATTTTTATGTGGACCATAGTTCAGCACATAGCCATGTGTATCATAAAAAAATATTTTAATATATTAAAAATACATTTTGTGTATATTGAATGTATATTACACAAAATAATGTACTTTCAATATTCAAATAATGTACATTCTCTAAATACAAATTACATTTTTAATACACTAAAAGTACATTATTTGTATACTGAATGTATATTATTTAATAATATGCAAAATAATATACTTTTAATACTTAAATAATGTACTTTCAAATAATATATTTTATGGACACAAATAATATATTTTTTATTTGTGGTCCATACAACTGCGTAAACCATAGGTCCATGCAAAATTAACCCAACTACACCCTAGACTGCCAAGAACTTGAGGAAAATATGTATACTCTCCTTTTCTACTCTCAATTTTACTCTCACACAAAATATTGATGTAGACACTTATATTGAAATCCACATACAAAAAATAACTTATCAAAGTCCGCCACATCAGAGAGTAAATTGAGGGAGTAAGATTTGAGAGTATATGCACTAAAACTCATAACTTAAATAAAATCAACTTCCTTTAGATTTTTCGTCAATTGTTTAATCATGGGTAATACTGTCATTTCCCTAGATTGTGTAGGAATATTTTATCAAAAAGATAAATTCCACAAAATTAATTTGTAGGAAAATTATGAAAATTAATTTTCCAACACATATATAGTACAAAACCCAAGGAAATAGACTACAGTTACAACAAGAATAGAAATAGTCTATACAATAACTAAATATAAAGAAAAGGCCAGACACCAGAAGGATCTTTAATACCCAGTTGTGTTAAGAGCATTGAAGTGTCGAAGATTGAGTTTGGGTAAATCTTAAATTTATATATGTCATTTCTTCATCACCAACATCTTCATCTTCACTAGCTAGATTGATCCCACCAATGTCTTCCCCATTAGTCATTTCTTCAATTATATCTTCTTCAGTTTGTGCATCCCTCCCTGTAGCACAATATTTTGCATATATAGAACTGAATTCGTGATAGAAAGGAAAACTTTTCATTCCGAACTGGGCTGCTTCTTTGTGAGTCTAAATAAATGAAGTTTTCATATAAGTATAAAGTAACTTAAAGTTTTAACATAATTAGAATGAAATAAAAAATACTCGCACTTATATAAGAATCTCGCACATAGTCTTCAGTCGTGACCATCTTTCTTTCTTCATTCCATCCAAAACCATTGTTATTACTAGTGAAAAGATCATGTACTACGCTCTAATCTTTTTTCAAAGTCCTTATCCTTGACTCAATATGAGGTTTAGCTTTTATGTCCGAAGTCAATAATTTAGCTTTTAACATCTTCTCCAGCTCATACAAATACCCAGCTTTGAATTCAGTATTAGCATTATTTGTTCCTAAAGTATGTAGGTCAACTATACAAGAAACTAAAGCAACATCTTCTTCATGGGTCCACCTCCTTGACTTGTTTTTTGAACTGCATGTGTCACTAGTTGCAATAATTCTTTACAATAACAAAAAGTTAATAAAGACATTAGGAAGAGGATTAATAATATAGCGCACACATAAAAGTTCATTCATAAATTCACTCTTAGCAAAGAGTTCACAGTAACAAATAAAATAACTCATTACATCATAGCAAAGAGTTCACAGTAACAAATAAAATAACGCATTACATCATAGCAAAGAGTTCACAGTAACAAATAAAATCACTCATTACATCATAGCAAATAGTTCACAGTAACAAATAAAACAAATGAAACATTGTTTTACTACGAGTATTAGAAGTCATAATAGAACAATGGATAGACTTGAAACCCTAATGTTGCCTAGATGCTTGCCATTCATTGAATATTTATGTTGTTAATTCCATTTGCGAATTCGTCCCAGCATCCGAGGGCTCAATCGTATGTATTATATTCTCATCATCTTCACTAGGTTCATCATTTACTCCTACAAACTCACCAAAATCATTCTCAAGTGGATCAACACTCATAAATTGTATAATAAAGTTATGAAGTAAACAATATGTTATAATAATGCGGTTATGTGTCCTTATAAGATAAAAAGATGGACTTCTAAGAATAGCCCATCTCATTTTTAATAATCCAAAACACCTCTCAATCACATTGTGGGCTACAACATGTTTCATATTAAAATGTTCTTCGAGACTTGTTGGTTGATAACCTTGACGCCATTCATTTAAGTGACACCGTTGACCCCTAAAATGTGCTAAAAAGCCTTCAGAATTTGCATAACTCGCATCAACTAGTTAATAACAACCTATATTTAAAAACAAAAGACTAATAAGTGACTTAATCATTAGACAATAAAATGTCATATTTTATTTCTAGACAAGACTTACCATAAGGCACTTTCAATGGATGTGCTCTAGTAATTGCATCACGAAGAACTCGACTATCGGATACTAATCCTTCCCAACCAGAAAGAACGTATACAAATTGCATGTTAGGAGTGCACACACCTAAGAAATTTGTTGCAATATCTCCTTTACGGGTTTGATATCTAGGCTTATCAGCATTTTGTACATAAACCTTGATAAACATTGCATCTAGTGCACCCAAACAATTCTATAATCCAAACACAAAACATTTAATTACAAAAACATACCTAAATATATACAATATTTAATTACATAAAGTGCTAAAATGGTTAAATACCTTAAACCATTTCCACCGATTATCTGATGAGTTACTTGAGATAGGCTCGGGTTTTACAAACAATTGACCTTGTAAATGCATAAGTGCATTTAACACTTTATGAAAACTTCAGCTAATACTCTCACCCCGATCTTCTAAAATTTTGTCTAATAACTCAATTTTTAACATGGTGAGCAAGAATATGCAAAAATATTGCAACTTGTTCGTCAACAAGCATGCTTTCTGTTGGTTTAAGACCTCCTACACTTTCTAGCATTTAGAGATGGCAATGTGCCCCGTCCACGACGGGATCCCCGGTTGGAGCGGGGATGGAGAAAATTTTCGGGGAATGGGGACAGGGATACCCTTCCCCGCCCCGCCCCGTCCCCGAATAATTATTTTAATTAAAAATGATATATATACATATGTTCATTATCAGTGTGTGGCTGCCCCTTAACGTGCATCAGTGCGGTCGCGCCACTATGTACACCACTCAATGTTAGAAAATACACCACACAAATGTGCATCATTAGGTGCGCATCATAAAAAAACACACCACTAGGTATGTAAATATACACCACACAATGTTAGCAAATGCACCATTAGGGACAGGGGAGTTATGGTGCATTATTTTGGGTGTGTGGTGTATTTTATGGTGTTTTTGTGTATTTTCACCACTGTAGTGCGTTTTCTAACATTGAGTGGTGCATTTTCTAACATTGAGTGGTGTGAACCGCACCGACCGCACAAGAAGGCGCGACCACATTTGAACATATATATATATATATATATATATATATATATATATATTTCATTTTTAAAATTAATATTACACTAATTTAATATTTTGACTAAGAATTAACTGGGATGGAGATTCTCCGTCCCCACCTAATTCCCCGCGGGAACGGGGATGGGGACTATTTTTCATTCCCCGCCGGGGATGGGGATAGACTCGGGGTTTCGGGGGCAGGGACGGGGAGTATACTCCCCGCCCCGCCCCGTTGCCATCCCTACTACTAGCATTCCACATAGCTTGAAAAATGCTTCTCTATTCATCCCAAGTAGTGAAATGCATGCCTCATCATTGTCATATACAATTCGTCTCACATAATCTCGTTTGCCATAAAAATCAAGAGAATAACGCCTACTAATTCTTGGTCGGGATGCCGTTGATGCCATCAAAAATAAAAAACTACTAATGGTAGTATACATCTTCAAGAATAAAGTCAAAGCAGTTGCAATTCATTTTCTTCTTTCATCCATTGCTATTCTTGTTATCTATAAAGAATGTTGCTTGAAGTAAGTTTCATTTTTAGTCAATTGAACAAAATGCATGCTTTATAAACACACAAAACACTAGCATGGAATAGCAAACATAATTTTCTTCATTATTGGATTGTGATACTAATTACAATTCTTATTTGATTTTCTATATTCTAATGAATATATTCTTATGAAAATGAGAAAATTTAACTAAATTTTTTATATATATATATATATATATATATTATAGAATGCACAATAAGCAGTATACTTATACTTCAATGGGTTACTATATATGCCATCTGCTAAACTGCCTTATATATACAAAATTTTAAAATGGGTCGGGATACTACTATGCCATGCTAAACTACCATATATATACAGAATTCTTAACATATTACTACATCTAAACATATTACTCCATCCACACATATATAAACATATTACTGCATCTATCTTTCTTTATTCTTCTGCTAATTTTTTATACATGATTTCTCAGCGTATACATATATATATACTACGTATATACACATAATCCACACATAGTCTACTGCGAAAAAAAAAGAAAGAAGAAGAAGATAAAAACACTTTCGGAAAAAAAAAAAAGAACAGATAAAAAACACATTGCTGCATCTAAACATATTACTCCATCCACACATAATCCACACATATATAAACATATTACTACATCTATCTTTTTTTTTATTCTTCTGCTAATTTTTTGTACATGATTTCTCAGCGTATACAAAGAATATATACTACATATATACACAGAATCCACACATAGTCTACTGCAAAAAAAAAAAAAAACAAACAAAAAAAAAACAAAAAGATAAAAACACTTTAAAAAAAAAAGAACAAAATAGATAAAAAAAAACAGATAGAAAAACAAATAGATTGGATTTTCTGGCTAAAAAATTGAATGAAAAAATAAAAATGGCCAAAACCCTATATCCAAATTGAAATCAAGAACATTCCAAATAATGAAGTTAAACAAGATATTTAGAAGGGAGAAAGTATTTTACTTGGAAAACTAGAGAAAAGTTTTACCTTCTCCCTGAAAATTGCTTTTGCTCTGCTTCTCTTTTGCGCCAAACAGAACCAGAAATGAGAGAAAATAAAGATAGAGATGAGAATGAGATAGTGGAATGGCAGACAAGTGCTTTATTTTAGAGGGGTAATATTGTCTTCCCAACACCATATTTTCTCCCAACAACTGTCGAATTGTAATTTTGAAGGGGGGAGGGGGGGTGTGAATTGTAAATCAGCAAAGGGAGGGAATTGCAATTCGACAAAATTGAAATTCCCTCCAACCAAACGCCATAGTTTGTAAATTCGTTGAATTCAAATTCAGCACCTCCTAAACTACATTCAACCTAATGTTAAGAGTACACTAAGTAGAATTACGCATCCAAACATTCTCTCCAATGACAACTTCAGGAGTAGTAAATAGTTTACAATTGGAATAGATGTGCCAAGTAGCACTAGGATTAGTGAACCATCTTTTTTTTTTTTTCCTTTTTTAATGTTTGCCCTAATCATATTTATCTTCCTCACAACAAAATATGAGAATAATTCTAATTGCCTACTACCACATTGGATTGCTAACTTTTATTTTTCTTTTCAAAACCTTGCAAGAAGGTACCTCAACTTTATATTTTTACCAAGGCATAAGGATGATAAAATTTCCAAATGTTTATGTATATTCATTCTCGTTTAGATGAAGAGAATTGTTAGGAATAACTTGTAATTGATGTTAATTAGGAACACGTGTTAGATAGATTTTGATGATAGCAATCTTAGTGAGGAAAACTAGGTCCTCAATTATTTTTTGGTTTCTAGACTAAATTGTAAATCCAAAAGGTCAACTTTAGGAACAAACTTTACTAACCAAAAAGTAAACTTAATTCGAAAGTAACCTCATGATAGTTAAGTTTCGAAAGGCTGTGAATAGTAATCTTTGAAAAGTCAAAGACCATAAAGCTAAAATATGAGAAGTAGAAGACTTGAAGACTAGAAAGGTGAAGACCAAAGATTGAAGAGATGAAGACTGGAAGGTTAATGGTCAAAAAGTGAAAGAGCCAACCTCATTTGAAAAGTTAAAGGACCAGAAAGGTAAAATAACTGAATAGTTGGTTTATACCATAAAGTATTAGGATTAACTTTTCATAAAGTCAAATCCGAAAAGGTTGCTTAAGTTGAAGCGCAAAGTGGAATCTTCAAAAATTTAAGGTTACTTTACAGATGGCAATTAGAATGTTCACTGGCATAATAGTGAACATCCTCAACCGAATAGTGATAAAGAAGAATGTTGCTAAGGACTTTTAGGTACACATCCCAATATGGATTTCCTTAAATAGCCAAGACAAAAGGGATAGTGCTGAAAGGCAAGCTTTTAGGAAGAAAAACACAAGCAACAACTAGAAATCTAACAAAAAACAATCAAACTACTTGAAGAACCATTGGTCATTGCACAAAGGATAAAGATCATTGAAATTTTGTTCCCTCATGTTGGTTTTAAGGCCGCGTTATAACCGTTCGACGAGCCAACACTATCATAAAACTTAGAGAAAATAATGAAAGATAACACAAGAATAATTGGGCAGAGTAATTATGCTTGCTTTAAAGTCAGAACCCTCAATAATGTAAACTATGGGGTATTTATACAAGAATAATAACCCTTGGTAAGGAAACAAGGAAATCTTAACAAATATAACATTAGGAAAGCTACTTAAACTACCAAGCCGCCATAAATACTTGCCAAATCTGAATTAGGAAAGAATCATCTGACATTGCTTAGTTTTGCTTAGGGTTGAGGTGTCAAAAGATATTTATGTTAAAACGGAAAGTTAGTGACTCCCCGAGTGTCGGTCTCGAAGGAGGGACGTGGAGGTGTGTCAAATGTTCAGGTGTTTACTTGATTGAGTCATGTATAGGATTCGAGGGTGGTGAATGGTGGTTTGTGAGTGAAAGGAGTTCATAAGGTTTGGTTTGAGTGCAAGAAAGTAATAAGGTAAAAGAGTTTGTAAATAAGTAAAAGGGGTAGGGATTGGATAGTGTTCATGTATGTTGCATTGTGGTGTGACTAAGGTAATGGATAGATAATGCAAGGATGTTGGCTATTCAAGAGTGTGTTTGTCTTAGTCCTTTTCCACCTTTGTGTACTAAAGCTTCTTTGACTAAGGAGTGCCTTCAAGCATCCAAAGCTCT
>CM008339.1:20598189-20615477 GCA_002525835.2 Ipomoea batatas
GCATGTGAAAAACAATGCCAAGGGGAAGTCTGTTATTGAGGACAGTGTGTCCAAGAACGAAGAAAAGGGGTACTAAGGCTAAACTGCCACAGTCTCAAAATAATACTAAAGTTACAGTTGTTGTACCTCTTCGACGTTCTGCTAGGAGAGCTAAAATTGTGCAGGTGCAAGAGAAAAATGCTAACAAGAAAGTTGGGCGGCCAAGGCGAAAAAAATGAAATCAAGAAAAATCAAGAAAAAAGGTCTATCCTGGTCTCCTGCTGTCACAGAAGCCTAATGATGAACGAGTAGCACTCTTTAGGAGAAATCTTCTTGTTCTCTCTGGCGAGTTAGATGCCACAATTGATTCACCAAAATGTAGTCTCTGTAGTGAGCTAGAATCTACACCTACAGTGAATTACATTGCTTGTGAACTGTGTGGAGGTATGGTAGTTCCTTTCTTTATTTCAAGTTTGTAAGGAAGTGTAACTTTTGAAAACTGTGTGGCCTGTGTATTATGCAAGAACCAACCATGGAATATGTTTGCTAGTATTTAATGGACTTATATGTGTGTCGTAGCAAGAGTGCTCCTGTTTGTGCTACTACACCTATGATCAGAAGTGGGGAGGCTAAACTGGCTGAGTTGAAGAGTGATGATGGGATTGAATGTGCAGGGTTTCATTTGGTCCAAGCGCATATTCATCAGGAAGGGAAGCAGTAGGCAATGTTCATACTTTGGCAGCAAGTGGATAAAGAAAAAGCATCAGAAAGGGAAGCAGAAAAGAAAATAAATTTTCATTTTGTTTTATTCTTCATCTTTGGCATATTCCATTGCATTATATTTGAAAACACACACTCCTTCATGTTTGGTACAGCTTTGCCGTGGATTTTCAAGATTTTGGGTCCATCCTTCATCAAATATTTTGAAGATCAGCTTCTATTTATTCCAGGTATCTTTTAGGTATTATTTGTATTCATTTTCATCTTGTTCGTGGTGGTTGAATATTTTGAATACGAGATATTATTCCTTTTAGCATGTGAATGTGAAACATTTGTATAGAGTTGATATATTTATAAAACATTAACCCTCCATTAACCTTCGGCATAAAGTTGATGAATTTGATGATTTATTGTACGACTATTAGGAACATTTGTATTTTAGATTTTGATGATATTAAAAGTTAGGGATTTAACTTCAAATAGTTCAACTAGTAACTCGAGTAGTCACAATTCGGATGAATAAAACAATCCGAATAATAACTCGAAAGATTACGCTTCGGAAAGTCTCAACAAAAGATTTGAATCCAAATAGTTACTCTAACAGCTTGAAGATAAAGACCTCAAAGAGTTGAAGACTTGAAGAGCCCAAGATGAAGATTCAAAGAGTAGAAGATTGCAAAACCGAAAGGTTACAAAGGCCGAATGACGCAAGTGCTTACCTTTCGAAGTAAAAGGTAGAATGAATGGTAATGCCAACCATTCATAGAGTGTTAATTAAAAATTTGAAAAAAAACTGTTCGAGACATTCTTTAAGCTAACAGTTAAAAATCTTAAATACATTGGTGAATGTGAGAGAGTTATAGGAACTCATCTCAAGGAAGATTTTTCCCTAAAAGACTAGACATTTTGTGCTGAGCAAAAAGATATGTTCAACGCAAAATAAGTCACCAACGGCTGAAAAGTCTAACAAATCTATTGTGGGAAGGAATTGACCCAGAAGTATATCAACCTCAAGATCCTCCGAAGACTACCCAAAGCATGGGAGATGAAAGGTCATAGCCATGCGTGACCACCAAGCTATTCAAACCTCAACAACCCTCAACATCTTTCAAGTCCAAGTCAAGAAATTCAAGAGATTCATGAGGAAGAACAATATACAAGGAAATCCATCCACACCACACTACGCGAGGTCAAGTGCCTCGAAGAGTAAAAGACTTCAAAGAGTTGCAGACTTTGTGCTACCACTACCGAAAATCATGTACTATAGGGTGGCAAAAGGAGGAAAACACTAGCACTGAAGAGTTAGTTGAGAAGGCAATCAACGACTCGTGCTCCTCCAACTCAAGTTAGAAAGTNTTAATTGAGAATTTTATTAGTTTGATCAATAGTGAATTATAAATGTTAATTTGTTACACAGGTTCTGAAACTTATGTGTGAATTGGAAATATACTGTACAGGTTTTAGGTAGATTTGTAAAATAATTTTAATATTTAAAAAAATAATAATAAACGACGTCGGTTATTTCATATTAACTGACGTCGTTTATTATTTTTTTAATTTTTTTTTAAATAAACGACGTCGGTTTTTTAACAAAACCGACGTCGTTTCATATTTTTTTTATTTTTTTTTAAATAAACGACGTCGGTTTTTTTAACAAAACCGACGTCGTTTCATATTTTTTTATTTTATTTTTAAATAAACGACGTCGGTTTTGTTAAAAAACCGACGTCGTTTCTTATTTTTTTATTTTTATTTAAATAAACGACGTCGGTTTTTTTAAAAAACCGACGTCGTTTATTTATTTTAAAAAAAAAATAAAAAATACATACGGCGTCGGTTTTTACAACCGACGCCGTATCATTTATATACAACGTCGGCCAGATCAACGTCGATTTTTAACCGACGTTAAAAGTGCTAAAAAACCGACGTTAAAGGTGTTTTCTGTAGTAGTGATTGTTTAGAAAAGATGGAAAAAGCACAAAAGAATGTTCTTTTCGGAATTGCTCTCCGGCCTCCTCATTTCTTCAAGTGAGACTCTATAGCCAATTTCTCTTTATGTCGTTATTACAATTTGGAACATCTTGTAAAAGTTTAGGGAAACAAAAAAATTTGTGATTTGCCCCAAAAGGGGTGAATGAATGGGTGGAGAAATGGATAATGATTCTCATACCACAAGGTTATGGGTTAGATTTTTACCAAAACCTTCTGAGTCGAGCCCTTTACATAGGTCTACCTAGTGCGGTTTATCTCTCCTATGTGATTTATAGGTTAAAATTGTGATTTTCGTCACCCGAGCATCAAAACAACCCCGGCCCAGTGAATACTCTCATCAGGTAGTGACTGCGAGTTTCCTCATCACCCAAAAAAATTGTGATTTTCGTCACTCGAGCATCAAAACCATGAACATTCGTTGCGAGTTGACTCGTATTATGTCTCATATATTAACAAGGGTTTTTGACAAAAATCACATATGGATCATGGATGTCTTTTTTTTTTCCTTTAAACTAATGAAGATATTGTTTCATCTCTCAACAAAGAAAATTGTTACTTTAAAAAAATTGCTAATAAAAGTATGGATATACTTTGCAACAATGAAAAGACGAAAATTAAAATAACTAAAGTTACATTATTAATAGACGTACTAAGGATACACATTTTCTCAATTTTGTTTTCATATGTATATAATGTATAAATATTAAATTCTATCATTTTAATCTATAGGTATTTCAGTTTATGAAGTTGTGGATTTGAATGTTGTGAATGAAGGCAACCAACGCACTGACACAAGAAATATTTAAGTTCCATGCTTCACTTGGAGATATTGTGTGGACTTCTGTGATGGTATAGGTGTACCTTACTGTGTTAATTGGAAATGCGATTGTGGGCAAAACCCTCCCTTGATATGAATGGGTGAAAAGTATCTAGTAAGATGTTGTTGGGGGATTTCTATTGATTATTTTATTACTAATAAAATGTGCTATGAATATGGTACATGTAATTATTAATTTTAATTAATCAATCTTATTGCTTATTATTAACTTATAAGCTTAGAAATTTATAGGGAAAAGGGTCAAATAGACCCTTGAACTTTAGCTCTAAAGTCAATTAGGCCCCTCAACTTTTTAAAGGTACAATTACACCCATAAACAATTCATTTTGATGCAATGTGACCCAAAATTAGGTTAATGACCTGCTATCACAGGTCACTAGAAATCCGGCCACCCTCTAGTATATTTTCAGGCCAAAAACAGTCGCAGGTCGCCGGTCACGGAGGAGAACCAGAGGTTCCCCTTCTCGCTGAAGAAGGGAAACCACTGGTTCGCCTTCTCCCTGGAACCACTAGTTCGCCTTCTCCCGCGAGAATGCGACCACTCTAGTTTGCCTTCTCGCTGGAGAAGGCGACCACTCTGGTTCGCCTTCTTGCCGGAGAAGGTGACCACTGTGGTCGCCTTCTCCAGCGAGAAGGCGAACCAGTGGGTCGCCTTCTCCCAGCGAGAAGGCGGCTACTGGTTCGCCTTCTCGCCGGAGAAGGCGAACCAGTGGTTCCGCCTTCTCGTTGGAAGAAGGCAAACCAGTGGTTCCCCTTCTCCAGCGAGAAGGGGAACCACTGGTTCGCCGTCTCGTTTTTCCTCCGTGATCGGCAACCGTTCGCCGGTCACTTTTTTTACCAAAAAATGTACCGGAAGGTGGCCGGATTTCTAATGACCTGTGATAGCAGGTCATTAACCTAATTTTGGGTCTCATTGTAGCAAAATAGATTGTTCATGGGTGTAATTGTACCTTTAGAAAGTTGACGGGGCTAATTAAGTGACTTTTGAGCTAAAGTTCGAGGGTCTATTTGGCCATTTTTCCAAATTTATATTATATTTCATCTAAATATATATCAATAATAAATTTAGTTTCCATAATATAATATTCATTTCATAAATCTATTATTCAAGGATTAATAAAAAGAGAAAAAAAAAAAAAAGAGTCACACTTGTGTGAGACAATCTCACGGATCATAATCTATTAGACGTGTTAAATCTAGAATAGTTACTTGTTACTTATGATATAGAAATCATAATAATTATTACATAAAATTTAGTACCAATTTGAGATAAATAAAATGTTACTTATAATAGATATATATTGTAATATTTATATGTGAAATTGTTATACTATTTAGGGTGAAACACTAGTACAGAACAACTAATCTACTACTGTTGTAAAAGGTTTTTTGCAACTGTTGTACAACGGTCGCGGATACTAGGGTCGCGGAAAGGCTTGGACTTTCCGCGACTGTTGTGGAATAGTCACAAAAGGTTGAGTCATCCGCGATTGTTTTTCTCGAAGATGCTCAAAATATTTTGTAACTTGAAGATACTTGAGGACGAGTTAAACACTATTTTAATATTTCTTTGTAGGAGGAACACCGAATGTTGTTAGCAATATCATCACCGAAACAATATCAGGTCTGATGCAATTATGGAACTTCTAGTCCTAAATTGGTGCTTCCACAACAATGAAGTAATGGATTTTTTTTGTCCCAAAATATCATCATTATCTTCTTCGAGTCTAAAATGTCCCTTATCTACTTCTAGAGATTGGAAACCAATAATGTGATAAGTAAATGATACTTATCCATCTAATACATCTTCAAGACGTTTTCCAACGTATGCTAACTGGTTTGTAACATTCAGTTAGGAAGATACTCGATCTGTAGGTCGAGACAAAACTTGGTCTCCCAAGTCTTTCATTTCCAAAAACTCCGTCTTTAGGCATGAGCTAATATCATAAAGCTCTTTATGTATTTCAATTATGTTCATACCATCAAAATATACTAAGAGAATAAATAAATAACTCCATTAGCAACTCCTTAACGAGCACATAATGGCACATATCTATGTATTTATATATTCCTACTTCTTGAGGAAATCACTCAGTCAATTGCTTACTACTTGAAGTCAAGTAAAGCCTTTGTAATTCAACAAAATATATGTTGCAATTTTCATTTCTTTTCTCATTCCAAGAATTATAATTCCATCAGGGATTTTTCCAGATAAACATTAGCTTCCAATAACCCATAATTATGCGGTCACAACGTTCATAAGAAATTTATTATTCTGCCAATGATATTATGTAGCGGAACTTAATGCCAACTATCATGAGAGATTATATTTGATCAAAATTAATCAATGGTCTCTCCGTAAACCCATGAGCTACGAAGCTCGATTTAGATCACACCACCTCATTATTCTAATTTCTCTCTCGTACAAACACACATTTGTAACCTACAGGGTTAACACTTAATGGTGTGCGTGTTATAAAGAGAATACATTCACCAACGAGATGAGCTATACATGCCTTAATTGCTTCTTTATACATTAAACCGTCATGGCACTGCTGGTGATGCCTAACTCTGGATCTAGATTATCATATAACGAAAGTCATTTGTAAAGACAATTGTGTTGTTGACAACTATAATCATGATTTTCTCCCATTTTCATAAAATTTCATGGCAATTTCTAAGTCAACTAGATTCCAGTATTATGATTATTCGGTATACCTATAACTTTACTAAGTTTTTCGGCTTTTGGACGAATGTTTTCAAGACATAATTCTTCAAGATATTTCAAGTGTGACAAAATTCTAAACTAGATCTAATTGCAGATTCTTATCTTTTACACTGATAAGTCTCCCGCACTTCCGGCGTTAAAGAGGATCGACAGATATATGTGGTCCAATTTGGGAAATATATATGGGACCTAGTTACTCTTTCCTGATCAGCATGACCAATAGATATATTTGGCAGATTATTTGCTAAAATTGCAAATTGATTATCTCTTGAACTCCTAGTTCAATCTAATTAGTACTTGGATTTAAATAATGATGATCTATTCCATGAAATTTTTTAGCTTTCTATTAAATTTGGGCTCTCATCTCCCCCTAATGCCGAGAAACGATCTTCATTAAGTATGCAGGCAGCGTACCTTATTACTTAATTATCCCAATCATGGGTTCTAGGTATTTCGGCAACAGACGAAGATTTATTATAACTAGCACGTATACCTAGTTTCATTAGATATCCCAAAGAGGTACACTATATATGGTGGTGATACATCAAAATTGACAACACACTAATAATGAAACGCAGATGGAAAAATGTTCAATTTTGAACCACGTACTAGGTGTATGGTGGAATAGTTATGATATGCATTATTGAGTGTGTAACACCCCACTTTTTCCATTTTTTTTTCTTTTATAATATATCTCTCTCTCTCCAGTCTAAAAATTCTCGATATATATATGTATATATCCACTTTACAATGGATAATTACAATATACATTTATTTTATAATTGATATTGACAACAAAATTCCCTAAATTTTTAGCCTTCCTTTAAGCTTTTCACGGTCACATTCCCTCAATCATAGAAAAAGACAAAACTCTCCAATTTTATATACTACATACTTCCATATCCTTGTCTCAAGGATTATATATAGTAGATTCGCTTGAAAAAGTCAGACTAGGCGGCCAGTTCAATCACGCGGGGTTCTACGGCTCCTGCTTGGTGAGTTAGGGAACGGTTGAGAAGTCGAGCGGGACGTTGCTCGCCCAACCGACCAGTGAAGGGACTAGGGAGCACTCCGGAGTGGGACTCAGGCAAGACGATTTGCATAAGCGCCTGGTTAACCATCGTGCTCAGGAGGCCGAGACTCACATTTAGAGAGTAGTGGGGAGACACCAGCTAGGAGAGTCGCGCCCAGCCTGGTGAGCCTGACATTGCGGACTTAGTGAGGGAAGTCATGGACTTAAAACGTAAGATGGAGGAGAAAGAGAGGCCGACCACTAAGCCTCTATTGACTACTTCTCCTTTCATGCATAATGGAAGTAAGAGATTATAAGGTGCCCTCAGATTTCAAGTTACCCGAGCACCCTACATATGAAAACTCTAGAGATCCGCAAGATCATGTGATCAGCTACCAGGCCAACATGTAGGTGGTCGGCACGGCTGACCAGTTGATCTCTTCAGCGTTTATGCCTACGTTGACTAGCTAGGCCTAGAGATGGTTCGCTGGTTTGCCATCGCAATCGATCAGCTTCTTTGAGCAGTTAGCAGAGGCGTTCTTAACACATTATGCAAGTAGCATGAAGCCTACAGAACGCCAGCGAAGCTATCTAGCTAGGTGGCAGAAAGAAATCCAAGAGGTCGAAGGAGAACGGGGCGACCAGACAACATCAGCATTTTTATAGACTCTCTACACCCAAACCAGCAATATAGTGAGATGCGTGATGAGAACCCTCGAACCTACACTCAAGCCATTCAGAGAGCTAATCAGCTTGTTGACACTGAGGAGACAACTAGGTAGAACAGAAAGTAGTCTAGGGCAGTACTAAAACGTCCCCGACCAGAAGACACTAAGAGTGGCCGACTGAAGGGTGCTTTTGCAAGTTAGATGACCACGAGGTGGGTGCAGAATACGTTGGGACTGAGTGGCTACCGCCCGCCAACACAGACTGTTCAAGAAGTGCGAGAGCAGTTACCACCTCCGTCGCCTGTCCGACCAGGTGATAATCCACAAACCCTAGATGCTCATGCGGCCCCATATTGCCGATACCATCGAAACAATTCGCACTCAACAGAGGATTACCAGTTTTTGAAGGTTGAACTTGAGAAGCTCATTCAACGTGGACGACCATCCAATCAGTGGCGTCGCTTAGACCTGCCATGGCACCGTGATAATGCCCCGATACCGACTGACATGCAGCTGATAAGGGAAAGCAGCCCGCAGTAGAAGGGGAGAGTAATAGAGAATATAAAGGCAATCCAGTCATCAATATGATAATGGGTAGTCCAGAAGGTGGAGATACAGCAGGAGCTCGGAAAGCTTAGGCTAGACAATTATATGTGGGGGCAGTCGCCACTTAAGAATCTGACTATAAGAGGACTTGCGAGAGCCCATTACATTTACCAATGACTAAATTCCGTGAGGCCTGATTCTGCACTGTGACACGCTGGTCAATGCAATGGATATCCATGGGACCGTAGTCTGAAGGGTGTTAGTCGACACAGACAATAGTGTAAATGTTATGTACTTGGTTACGTATAAGAAGTAAAGATTGCCTATGGAGCGACATAGTCTAGTTAAAACCTCACTGGGCAGGTTCACTGGTGATTCAATTGATCCGGAGGGCTCCACGTCATTGATAATTGAATTGAGAACTTGGTTGAACGTGAGAAAGATAGATATGGAGTTTGTGGTGGTCGGTTTAGAATGTGCCCATAACATCATTCTTGGCCGACCGGGATTGGAGGACCTAGGCACATTTATCTCCATTGAGCATTTATATATGAAGTTTCGCACACCGACAAGAATCGACGTAGTGTGATGTGACCAGAAGATGGCTAGGAGTTGTTGCCTACAAGCATGTCGACGAGTAGGAAAAAAAGGCTTATGCATAAACTCTATTTCTCATCAGGCAGAAGAGAATGCAGTCTAGCGCCGTGAGCCGGCAGTTGAGTTAGAAGAGATTGTTCTAGACTTAGACTGACCTGATAGGAAGGTGAAATCGGAGTTGGACTCCATGAGAACATAAGGGAGGTAGTCATCCTAGTACCGAGGAACTTTAAAGAGATATTCATCTGGGGGCCTAAAGACATGCCGGGAGTCGTCGACCGAGCATTATCACCCACCATTTGACGGTCGACCTAGGGCTAAAGCCCGTCGCTCAGAGAATCTGGTATGTATCGAACGACCACCGGGACTTTGTCAAAAAGGAGGTCGAAACACTACTGACGGTCGACCATATTCAGGAAGTTAAGTATCTAGGCTGGCTAGCTAACGTGGTGCTAGTGTCGAAGTTGCCTACTTGGCGGATGTGTGTTGATTACACGGACCTGAATAAGGCATGCCCCAAGGACCCATTCCCGTCGCGACGCATCGACTAGCTTGTGGATGAAATGGCCGGCTGCGCGCTGTTGAGTTTTATGGAAGCCTTCCACGAATATCATCAGATCTTTATACACGTGAAAGATGAGGAGAAAACAACCTTCATTACGCCGAATAGGGTGTACTGTTACAAAGTAATGCCCTTTGGGTTGAAAAACTCGGTAGCCACTTATACCCGCATGGTAGCCAAATTGTTCAAGAGCCTGATCAGCAAGTCTATGGTGGCTTATGTAGACAGCATGCTGGTCAAAAGTAAAGAAGAGGAGGAGCATGTAAAAGACCTAGTCGATTACTTCAGCATAATGAGGAAATACAACTTACGACTAAACTCGAAGAAGTGTGCATTCGCGGTTAGGGGAGGAAAGTTATTGGGATACAGGATCACTCGACGCGGAATTGAGCCCAACTCCGAGAAGGTCAAGGTCATTTTGGACATGCAACCGCCCAAGAACCTAAAGGAGATGCAGCGTCTGACCAGTCGCTTGGCAACTCTCAGCCGATTTCTGTCCAAGTTCGCTAACCGGGACTTACCATTCTTCGAGGCTATGAAAAATCGAGAAGGGTTTTAGTGGACAGAAGAATGCCAAGCCGCCTTCGAAGACCTGAAGTGGTATTTATTAATTCCCCCGTTGTTGTCAAAGACTAAGGAGGGAAAAGCGATGTTCCTATATTTGGCTGCTTCGCAGAGGGCGATCAGATCGGTCTTAGTGCGCGAAGAGGAGAAAACATAGCACCCGGTGTATTACGTTTGGCAAACATTAAAAGGCACGGAAGTCAAATATACGCCACTTGAGAAAGTAGTCTCCGTGCTGGTTGTGACTGTCCGGAAACTAGTGTCGTGCTTTCAAGCTTATCATGTCAATGTACTGAGCGATTGGCCATTAGCACGTATCTCGTGAAGCCCCAACTCATCTGGAAGATTAATTAAGTGGGTAGTCGAGCTCACCTAGTATGGACTTGAATACTTGCCCAGGCCAACTATCAAAGCTCAGGCCCTGGCTGACTTCGTAGTAGAATGCTCAGCGCAGGCCGATGAGCTTCATACTAACGAGTAGCCTGGTGATGCCGAGTGGTGAGAGATTCAGATAGACAGTGCCGCCAGTGCACGCCATTGCAGAATTGGGGTCATGAATCATGATCACCACCCAAGAGGGTTTACATGTCTACTATGCCTTCTGGTAATTCTATTCATGCAAATGAAACACTATAATTTAAATTCACATTTTATTCCCACATTATTCCTCTCCCATAAAATCACAATTCTTTTTTCCCTCATAATTCACTCTTTCCAACCAAACACACACACCCCATAATTTTGGCAATCTAGTCTAATATGGACCATATATTTTAATTTCCATTTTGGCATATAAAAAAGGAAATTACTATAATTATGGAAATAAATTAATCAAATAATAATTTCAATAATCTAGTATAATATGGACCATATACTTTAATTTCCTTTCTAGCATATAAAAAAGGAAATTACTAATTATTTTGGAAATAAATTAAATAATAATTTAAGTAATCTTTTTTTGAATACTACTAACTCTATTAGAATAGAGTATCTGTTCATAACTACTTTCTAAACCTATTGAAGCACAAGAATCAGTATTGCCCCCACTGAGGCTCGAACCCACCACCTCCCATATAATGGGAAGGGTTTGATGCCACTAGACTACAAGGTCCTTGGCATAATTTAAGTAATCTAGTATAATATGGACAATATATTTTAATTTCTATTATGGCATATAAAAAGTAAATCATATTATTTGGAAAAATAAATTAATCATTTAATAATTTCAGTAATCTAGTATAATATGGACCATATATTTTAATTTCCATTCTGGGATATGTAAAGGAAATCACTATTATTTGGGAAATAAATCAATCAATTAATAATTTCATTAAACTAGTAAAAGATATAATCATGCATTTTTGATATAAAATCTGTATTATATAGACTTAGATGGTAAACATTTATTGCAATCACTTTTTTTTATTGTATATATAGTCCAAGAGAAATCACAAATCAAGTACAAGCTCTAGACATTGTTTAGAAAAAGATGGAAAAAACACAGAAGAATGTTCTTTTCGGTATTGTCATCCTCCTTGTTTGTTCAAGTGAGACTCTCTATTGCCTCTTTCCCCTTATGTTGTAATTCAAATTCTGTATATCTTGCAAATCTTTTAAGAAAAATGTATTCTAACTTTTTAATCGTATAGTTTTATTTTTTTTAGTACTATTGATCCTGTTATGGGTATTTGGGTAGTATTTGTTCATATATACTTTTCCTACCTACTGAAGCCCAATGAGTCAATATTACCCCACTGAAACTCGAACTCATGACCTCCTATTTGGTAGAGTCACTTCACGTTGCTTGACCACAAGGTTTTGCCTAATCATATAGTTCTAATTGGTCATCTTTTAATAATTGCAAAATACACTTTCATCTTTACACAAACGTTGTCATTTCGTCTTTCAAACAACAAAACCGTGATTCTCGAATGCAATTTGATTCATATTACATGTTTGATTAGTAAGTGTTTTAATAAAAATTACATATAATCGGTTTATTTTTATTTATTTATTTTGCTAATGGTGGTTGGTTTCGTTGTTTAAGGGATGAAAATCACAACACACACGTGTGTGTGTGTGTGTATATATATATATATATATATATATATTATTTATTTTTATTTTTATGTTTATATTGTAAATCTATGGGTGTATTTTGAAGCAACCAGGCAAGATAGTTAATGATACAAACTTGTAATTACAAATTTACAAGTTCGAATCACAACCTTCTTGCCAACTAGTGTCATAAAACGAGATTTATCTAGTGCACACCCTCGTGTAAATTTGGGGGTAACCCCAGCCGAGATGGTTAAGGATACAAACTTGTAACCACAAAGTCACAAGTTTGAATCCTAGCCCTCTTGCCGACTTGTGTCACAAAGTGGGGTTTACCTAGTGCACACCCTCGGGTAGAATTGGGGGTAACCGTAGCCAAGATAGCTAAGGATACAAACTTGTAACCACAATGTCACAGGTTCGAATCTCAATCCTTTGCCGGCTAGGGTTAAAAGGCGGAGTTTACTAGTTGACCGTAGACACCTTTGGATAGTACGTGATTGTAGATTTCCCTTATCACCCAAAACAATGACTATAATGATATAATTGAAGATTATAAATAATTTTTTTTTCAAAATTTTATATATATGAGATATAAATATAACCCTATCGTTTTAATCTACAGGTATTTTTAGTTGTGATGCTTCCCGTTTGAATGTTGTGAAGGATGACAATCTTGGAGCTTTCCATTTCAATGTTGATCTTGCTTGTAGCAGTTGGAGAGATTGTGTGACATTTTGTGGAGATAAAGGCGCTTACTGTGCTTTTGGGCAATGCGAATGTGGGCGCTTCGTGCCTCGGGGCCCCGGCATATGAATGGGCGAAAAGTATTGTTATTATATACATCAAATTAGTTTATGCATTTTAATTATTTTTGATCGTTTATTACAATTTTAATAAAAAGTTTTTTTTTTTAAATGCAACGGAATTTTAATTAACGTTTACCTGAAATTGTTGAATAATTTTAATAGTTGCAAATGCACGAATAGCATGTAGCATAACCTGTAAAGATAAGAATCGGTCCTACAAATTACCACTCATACAAAATAGTATGGTAGCATAACCTGTAAAGATAATAATCGGTCCTACAAATTACCACTCATACAAATTAACTTATTTGACATATTCTCAAATAATTCCTTCCAATAATTTTGACTAATCTATGATAAAGTTGGTTAAGCCTTAGTACTATAAATTTGAAAACTCAAAAAATGACTATTGTTATAAATAATAGATTTTGGTTGGACATTATTAGCCTTGTAATGTGCCTGGGTTGTGGCAATCGTTATACCCTGCACCACGGTGTACATAGCAATGTGCACCACGAACGTAAAACAACGTCGTTTTAATGTTGGTGGACGCGAACACGAATGACTCCAGGAAATTCATTATCTATAATACACATAATTATTATCTAGAATACACAGAACGTTTGCCTTGAATACACAAAATGTTTGCCCAGAATACACAGAATATTGACACAAAATACACAGAATTCATCCTCCTAACATTCAAATGCACAAACACATCACTACATGTGTTAATAACATGAATACACAGAATATTGACACAAAATACACAGAATTCATCATCCTAAACATTTGAATGCACAAACACATCACAACATGTGTTACTAACATGAATAAACAAAATGGTTGCCTAGAATACACAGAACGGTTGCCTAGAATACACAGAATGATTGCTTGGAATACACAGAATATTAACATAAATACAGACACCGGCTGAATCAGGAAACGTAATTTCCAAAAAAATGATGATTAGTTTACAATGTTCAAAACGACGTGGTTTACGTACGTGGTGCACATTGCTATGTGCACCGTGGTGCACAGTATAATTTGCCGGGTTGTGGCCGGTGGACACAAAAAAAAATAAATAAATAAAGCTCTTGGACTCCTTTTTGAGAACTCACATCTATTTTCTGGCAAATTATTGTGTGGACCATGGCCTATATAGCTGTGTGGAACATGAATGCAATATATATTTTTAATATACTAAAAATACATTATTTATATATAATAAATGTACATTATTTGATAATATATAAAAAATATGTACGTTCAAATAATGTACTTTATGTATACCAATAATTTACTTTTAGTATATTAAATATGTACTTTTTATTTATGATTGACACAAATGTGTGGACCATGGTCCGTGGAATAATGATTGCATTTTCCAATGTGGAGCAAAAGCTCCTAAAATCTTCTCAACTCAGTTTTTCCCAACTCAAATTGATAAAATTTAAAAAATTAATTTCTCGTTTACCTATTATCTATTTTGAGTGTATAACATATATATCATATTAAACATCTCACTTAGGAAAACTCGAACCCACTTAGGCCCGACCCAAATCAAAAGTTGAATCCACCCAAAATTTTGCATCAAAATGACCATTTTAGATGTCATTTTTAGTCAAGTTTCAAGCGGTCTTTCCTTGTGGGTTGTCATTTCAAGCAGGCTTATATCTATCTAAAAATTTAATAAGAGTGGATGAAAGTTGGTACCCTTCATTTTTGTTTGTTTTTCTGTTACTTTTTTTTTTTTTTTAGATACGTTGTATATAAGAGTTCACTACTACAGAAAACACCTTTAACGTCGATTTTTTAGCGCTTTTAACGTCGGTTAAAAATCGACGTTGATCTGGCCGACGTTGTATATAAATGATACGGCGTCGGTTGTCAAAACCGACGTCGTATGTATTTTTTTATTTTTTAAAATAAGAAACGACGTCGGTTTTTTAGAGAAACCGACGTCGTTTATTTAAAAAATAATTAAAAAAATAAGAAACGACGTCGGTTTTTTAACAAAACCGACGTCGTTTATTTAAAAAAAATTAAAAAAATAAGAAACGACGTCGGTTTTTTAATAAAACCGACGTCGTTTATTTAAAAAAATAATTAAAAAATATGAAACGACGTCGGTTTTTATAAAAAAAACCGACGTCGTTTATTTTTTAAAAAAATAAAAAAAAATGAAACGATGTCGGTTTTTGTAACAATTCACACATAAATTTCAGAACCTGTGTAACAAATTAACATTTATAATTCACTATTGATCAAAAGTAATTAGTCAGATGAAAAATTTCGAACAAAGGAAGCCTGATACCACCCAAGAAAAGCACAAGCCAGGATTTTGTCAATATTCATCTTACATGGAGGCGAAAGGATAAAAAGAAAAGCCATGTCAATGCCAATCCAGAAACTTTACATACAGAGTATATACGAAACAGAAATCGATAATCAACATATAGAAGCAGTATATGACACGTTTGATTTGTCAAACTCCATAGAGGATAAGAAGCAAGAGAAACCGAACAGTACAGAACTTTAAAATAGCTCCAGAGTAGTTACTTCTAACTACTTTCCCAAACTGGAAAGGTCTTCAACAAATCTTCAATACAGAACTAGTATAGATATTAACTAAGTGCATTAAAATAACCAGACTCCTGCCTTCAAATTTCTACCCAGTTCTTCCAAGAAAACACACTTAATGCATCAAAAAAGCAAACACATAGAGCAAACTCAGCTTACTTCATAGGCTCAGTAAAAATCAAGCCTTTAAATCACTTTCAATCACAAATTCCCATTCTTAAACTCATACATGAACCATGAGATACAGTAAAAAAAAAAGGCTTTCGGGTCAGAAACATATTAACCCAAGACTGAATTTTGGGGAAGAAGCCGGAATGCAGTTAGCATCAAAGTATGAATATGAAGAAGAAGAAGTCAAGTGAAAGTCTTACCACCAAAAGCAAAAGAGAGATTAACAAATTCCAAAAAGGGTGCGGTGGCGGCACGCTGTGTGCGGTGCGGTGGAGGAGCCGTCGCGATTGGAGTCCGGAAGGCCGAGGGCCGAGGGCGGTGGCGGTGGAGCGCCGTGGCGGTGGCGGAGTCCAGAGGGCCGAGGGCCGAGGGGGGATGGCGGAAGGCGGTGGCTGTTGGCGTGGAGAGGAGGGATGGCGGAGGAAATAATTTGAGTTGTGAATTCCAGATCTGTTGTTCGCGCAGATCTGGTGGGTTTTTATTTAAAACCCTAAGGCGTCGGTTTTCTTCACAACCGACGCCGTAGCCTATTTATTTCTTTTTTTTTTCTTTTTTTTTTTTTAATCTGAAAACCTTATTAATTAGATTAATAAATAGTAATAATAATTATACGACGTCGGTTCACCCACGAACCGACGTCGTCATTTTTTATTTTAATTTACGGCGTCGGTTCTGCCCAGAACCGACGCCGTAAGTTCTATTTTAAAAAAATAAAAATAAAAATATTAAATACGACGTCGGTTTGGTTACCCAACCGACGTCGTTTTATTTTCGTAAATTTAATGACGTCGGTTATGTACTACAACCGACGTCGTATCTTTTTGACGTCGGTTTTTTAAAAAACCGACGTTGTTTAGGCGACGTTAAATGTGTTTTCTGTAGTAGTGGTTGTGTTATACGTAGTACAATTTTTTAAACAAGAATAGTCCCTAGCTACCATTATAACTTTTTTTTTTCATTATTGTTGCCATGCACATTAATCCATCGTATCTTTTCCTATATTCCTACGCTTATAACTTTTATAAATTTGATTTCATTTCCATTTTAATCAATTATTTCCTAAAACATAAATATTAAATTTATAAAAATAATTTACATTAACATTAGTATTATATAATAATATAAATATTTTCTTGATATTGTTAAAATTTGATAATCAAAATTTACTATTTTAAAAAATCTAAAAGAAAATTAAAATTTAAAAGTTTCAATAATTATAACATGATTACTATTTTAATATTGAACACAAATTTTCATGCATTATCCGTATCTTATACGAGTACCAAATAATAAAACCCAAGAATTCTAAAATTAGGTTACAAGTTTGACTCCAAACGATGACAGCCTATTGACATTCTTAGTTTGGTCAGTCAACTATGGCTTATGGGCAACTATGAGTTTTTATCTTCATGTGGCCCGGCTCTTTACCGGTTAGGACTATAAGGCGGGATTTACCCAGTG
>CM008339.1:20616965-20637262 GCA_002525835.2 Ipomoea batatas
TGTTCATCAATTCAAGAATTAGAGGTCAAGAATCATCAAATTTAGGTGGTTAATTTTGGACTTTCGAGGTAAGATTTATGTTCACTCAAAATTATTTTACCCCAAGAAAAGAAAAATCAATTTTCCTAAGTGCTTATGTGTTTCAAAATCTCTCGAGTATAATTTTTCGTAGTATTTGTGACTATTTGTTATTTGACTCATAAATTCTATTGAATATTTGTATATATACGTTGTACATTCGTATATGCATTCTCTGCATTCGTATTTAATTAGTAAGCATGGATTTGTAAAGTCTTGATTCATGGATGTAATCGCACGCTGATAAACTAATATATATACACCTGTGTCAACTTGGGAATTTATGGCCGTCTCTATATGTAAATAATGCGCATAGTATGTTTGTAATATGTTTATTACTTAGTGGGTATGTAAACTATATATGTATATATATATAATCCTAGTATGTTTTGCATTCTGTACTAAAAATATATGTATATATATATATTTAGTACATCACTATTATTTAGGTATATAAATATTTGCATGTGTTGTATGTCAGATGTGTATTCTGTTCGCATTGGTGATTGTTATATTGGATATATAATATTATGTACATTGCATGTAGAAAACGAATTATGTTTGCGTAGTATTTTAGGATCGTGTATATTTGAATAAGTGTGGAATTGTGAAATATTATACATATATTTGTTAATATTTGAGTACTGTGGAAATAACAAATTATTTGGTATAAAGAGTATTTAATTAATTTTGGACATGGAGGATTTATACTTGGATTTTCTTGTGAGTTTGGTCTCTCACAATTTGGTTATGAGGTGGTGGGAATCCACAATCTTATTATATTGATACATACCGGAGTGGGCCGGATAGCTAATCCCATGATTAATTATGGACATGGAGTCTACTTTACATACCGGTGTGGGCCGGATAGTTAATCCCACAGACTCTTTGAGTTCGTTCTACCCATTGGTGTAGGTCTCCCATTGGGGGTATGCATACTTAAGGAATTGATCTCGGGCCAACTGTGTGGGTCTCCGGTTGCTTTTTCTTTTGGTCACTGGGGCCGAAGTAATGGCTCTTGCCTGGTATTTCTCCTCCTAATGGATAAAAATATTTAAAGATGGTTAAGTGTGGACATCCTATTGTGGTGGAATACTATAAGTATTATATATATCATATGTTGGTAGTAGTGTATTCAGTAGCATGTTTAGCTTATTTAGTTATGTGATTTTATATGATGGCTTATTTGCATACCTGACATATATCTAGCATGTTTAGCTTCATATCATGCGTGAGAAAATTTAAAATAACAAAGATAAGTTTATAAGGGGTTACATGATGTGCCATTTATGTGTCGTGTGTTTTATGTGCTATGTGCAAAATATTTTACGGGGTGGAGTAAGTCTTACAAGCTTTATGCTGAATTTGTTTCTTTGTGTTCTTTCTCCTTAACTCTTTTTGCAGGTGATGTTGCATAAGCACTGGGCATGAGAGCGACTCACCTAGAGATTTACTAAATTATTAGTTATTTAGATTAGTTGGATTAATAGTTTCATTTAGACTCGATTATTAGTTGTTTGTGTATTAGTACCTACCTTGGGATATTATTATTTTCAATAAATGCTTTTGAACCTTATATCATGAGTTGTCTTTGGTTAGTTGTTTTAGCCTGTGCGTTTAGATATAAGTTGTATCTAAACGTGGCGGTAGCATCCCTATTTTCTATAGTTTTGGTTTTGGGCTTCCGCTATTATGAAATATTTTTAATTAATAAATCCATTTTTAAAGAAAAAATTTAGTTATGAAAGTGGGGGTGTTACACAACCAACCAGTGGGGGGTGTAACACCCCGTATTTTCCTACCACTATTTTTTTTTAATATAAATATTTAAAATAAAGGCCTATTTCTTATTATTAATTATGGTCGTATAATAATCATAGATACAATTATTTCACTATGGGCTATGGACAAGTTATTTCTACAAATTATTATTTGAGCACTTAAATATTCTAAGCCCATACTATATTATTTTTTTTATAGGGCTATGGTCCCAAAGAATTATCCTAATAAGCTAAATTATGAGTATGATATATTTACTCTTGACCAAACTAGCCTTGAACCAAAGTTGACCCAACTTCCATAAATGACCTAGCTATAATTTATAGCTTCTAAAAATGGCAACCTAATGTTCAGCAGCCGAAACCATCCTCCTTTTCTCTTCACTTTGCCTCTCGTCTATCCTTCATCTCCCCCTCGTTTCTTACCCACCGGCGGCCATAATAACAAAGAAGGATCCTGGCAGCGGCAGTCTTCAACTCTGGCAATGCTCCCCTTCGGCCTTCGTTTTCTCTCTCGACGCAGCAGCGACCAACGAACAACTCCGGCGAGCTGCGAGCAGAGAGCAACTCCTCAACGGCAGTCCCTACGGCGGCGAGTACGAACCTTAGCTATGAACCCCGTCTCCTCCCTCGGCGGACCTTCGAAGCTGGTTCATGAAGAAGCGACGCCTTCGCATGTCGAGCAGCAGTGGACTTCTTCCCCTGTTTTTTTCGGAGACGCACGGCAGAGCACGGTTGCGACATTGGTGAAACAGACCTCTCCGGTGTTGGCGACGGCAAAGCTGGTCCATGGTGGTCTTGGCGGTAGCTGGTGGCGGTGCGGTGGCTCCGTCAATCTAGGTGCGACCTCTCGTTGTTTCCTCCTGCAAGCACAAGGCAGCAACGGCAGACCGTAGTGGCGTGAGTGGACTCCTCCCTTCCTCGGTGGCGTTGTGTTCTCGGCTATGGGCGATGATGGCGGCGGTGACACCTGGAGCGTAACAATGAACACGCAGAAGTAAGCATATAGTTAGCCTATTACGTATTATTATTATCATTATTAGCTTAAGCTCACAGATTAGTTGGGTTGGTTAACTAGTTAACTGAGGGATTAGCTTATTGTTAATAATAGAGGTTATTAGGATTAATCATTAAGCTTATATTTTTAAGTGCTAAGTATAGTATCATAGTTTAATTAAAGATTTGTCTTTAACTGCAAGTGATTAGGCTTGTTATGGGTCCTTAGCAAATAACTCTATTATTATGTTTAATTATAGTTCAGGCAGTAAGGGATCCCCAATAATGTTTAATGAGGATTATGGTTCAATTAACCGTTAAACAAGGATTATGGGCAATAATTGGGATGGGTTAGCTAGGAATCCTAATGTCGTTGTGGACTAATTATTGGTAGTCGTTGGTGACGGTGTTAGATTATATTAATCTTCAGGTTCACGACGATGGACCTAGCTTATGAGCTTAAGTTTGGTGTTGCTTTTGGGATTAAATACGCTTCAAGAGGTAACCACTATGTCCATCAAAATCTATTTTTACACTCTCAATCTATATGATATTATTTGGTGTTGGAATCCTGAAATTTCTTGAATGTTAGCCTTGCTCTTGATTATGGGATTTGTGTTTGATGGATTCATGAACTTGTGTCTTGATCCTTTGCCTATTGGTGTTTATGAGCAATTGTTGGTATGGATTCCATGTTTATTTGGCCTCTGGGAGATGTAATCTGTGTAATCTAATCATATTGTTGTGTTCTGGGAGTGAGTATTTCATATTCTGTCTAAGTCTGATTCTGTGCGTTGGATTTGCTCTTGCGGTGCACCCTAGCGGCATAATGTAACCCGCTAGAGTTTTCCGCAAGAGTAAGGCGGTAGTGGTTGGTGGAGGTGAGTGATCCGTTGAGGGGATCCATGTCCTTCTTACGGAGGTGTGTGGCGGAGGGCAGTGCTCCGTCTGGGGGTTCCGCTAGTTCTCCTGGAATTCTGATTCCAGTGAGTGTTTGTGATCTGATGTTTGTTCATTTCCCTCTTTTGTTCTGGATTTTGTTGGAGTATTCTATTGGATATTTTACCATGATTCTGGAGTATTTATTCTTACCTCTTAATCCATTATATGAGTCTATTATTTGGTTGGTTGAATCCTTGATTATATTATCTGGGAGTTGGTTTGTGTTCATATCTGAGATGAGCACTCTGAGTGATGGTTCTTGGGCTGAGTTGAGTATGAGTATGGAGTGGTGGATCATTGAGTATCTCTTGGTCATTGATGGGTGAACTAACTGTGGTATTATTGATTATGTTGGGCTTTTGCCTCTGTGATTGGACTCCGGTCCCTGTGATTGGGTTTATACCCTTGTGATTGGGTTTATACCCCTGTGATTGGACTTTGGTCCCTGTGATTGGGTTTCTACCCCTGTGATTGGACTTTGGTCCCTGTGATTGGGTTTTTACCCCTGTGATTGGGCATTTATGGCCTCTGTGATTGGGTTTCTACCCCTGTGAACTAACTTTTGGGTTGGTGTTTGGCATGAGGGTTGGTATGGTGGTTTGGAGGTTGGAGTTGGGAGTTCTTTCTTGGTATTATGTATTCGTGAGTTCCCTTGTGAATATTCGGTTAAGATGTATCTCAGTTGATATCTTGTTGTTTCTCGTTATGTTACGGTTTGGTTGGTTCCTTTGTGATCATTTCATTGGAATTATGATTCAATTGATATCTTGTTTATGGACTTGTTGTCTTATACATTTGTTATTGAACATTGGTTTCGTTTGGAGGAGTCTTGGTTTGTGATTCATTCAGTTTCTCATTGTTGAGTATCCGATTTTAATACTGAACAGTTTGTTGGTGTGTATATTCTATATGGGTGTGTAAACCTATTTACAACCTTAGTATGCGGGTGTGAATGGTGGTTACTTAGCAGTCATTTGCTAATGGTTCCTTGTGTGTTTTCCAGGTTCGCAATAAAGTCTAAGCTTGAGCGCGATAGAGATATATCCGTATGAGGAGGCTAGACTAGTTTGTTATGCTCTTAGACTTCTGTTTTGGGCCTATGCGCCACTATGAGATTCTATATACTCTTGTTTTAGATGTTGGATCTTTTGGATATGTTTGAGGATTTATATATTGTTGGTTTCAGTTTTGGTTAGCCTGTGCATCTAGGCTGTGTTTATTTACCTAGATGTGGCATGATGCCCCTTAGGTTTAAATTCGCTTCCGCTATGTTATGTTTTATGGTTGAGATAGGCAGCTTTTGTGTTAAGTTTTAACTATCTCAGCTCGTGAAAAAAGTTGGGGTGTCACAGGGGGGGGGCTAGGGAGCACTCTGGAGTGGGACTTAGGCAGGACGATTTGCATATGCGCTTGGTTAACCAGCGTGCTCGGGAGGCCGAGGCCCACGATTTGGAGAGTACTGGGGAGACACCGGCTAGGAGAATCGCGCCCAGCTTAGTGAGCCTGGCGTTGCGGACCTAATGAGGGAAGTCATAGACTTGAAACGTAAGATGGAGGAGAAAGAGAGGTCGACCACTAAGCCTCTACCGACTGCTTCTCCTTTCATGATGGAAGTAAGAGATTATAAGGCGCTCTCAGATTTCAAGTTACCCAAGCACCCTACATATGAGTATATGACGGCTCTAGATATCCGCGGGATCATGTGATCAGCTACCAGGCAAAGATGCAGGTGGTCGGCGCAGCTGACCAATTGATCTGTTCATTTTTGTGCATACGTTGACTAGCCAGGCCCATAGATGGTTCGCTGGTTTGCCATCGCAATCAATTAGTTGCTTTGAGAAGTTAGTAGAGGTGTTCTTGACACATTATGCAGGCAACATATAGCCTACATGATAAGACTCCGAGATACCCTTATTTCAGGCACATTTTAGGGTATTTTATCGCGTCCATAGCGTTCTTATTTGGTAAATCATATGCGTAAATGCTTGAAAATCACTAACTGATGCACAGAAGCTACTTATAGCTTAAAAGAAGTAAAACAGGAGCCTCGGGAGCAAATAGGACCAAAAGACGAGCTTAAAGAGCAAACCTAGCAAGAACGGAGCACCGGAAGACCAAACTGGGAGGCCACACGCGTGTGAGCAAGCGTGGAAACTTTCCAGAAGCTCCTCACGCACGCTCACACGCGTGTGAGAGGCGTGGAGGCGTGATGCGCGAATTTCAGCTAGGGTTGTCATTTCGGAGACTATTTAAACCCCTTTGATGAATTTCCAGAAAAGGATTTTCCAGAATTTTAGTTTTCCCTTTCCTTAGTTTTCCTTTGGAGAACTTTCTCCATTTTTCTTAGTTTTTAGATTAGATCAATCTCCATTGTAGAAGACAACAAGCTTGGATTGAAGATCTTCTTCTATCTAGGTGATCTCTATTTCATTTCTATAATTTTAGTAATCTTATTCTTGGATTAAATTAGCTTTTACTTTCATTTCATATCATGAGTAGCTAATTTAGTCTAGGGATTTGGATTGTGTGATTGAATATTGCTTTTGTGATGATCTTATTTCTATATCTTGGATCTATGAGTTTGTGTTGATGGATTATCTATTCTTGTCTTTTGATTGTTGTTTTGATGAGATCTTGTTTGGATTTGGCCAATCTAGATGAGAGATTGAGCTCTTGACTCTTTCATGTCTTTGATTAGAGTTAGGATTTGAAGCTTTACACAATCAAAGTTCCTATGGACTTCTTAAGAATAGTAGGATAGTGTGTAGCTTAAGTGTTTGATAAAATTCCTCTTAGAAATTTGGATGCTTGAAGGCACTCCTACGTCAAAGAAGCCTTAGTACACAAGGTGGAAAAGGACTAAGACAACACACTCTTGAATAGACAATATCCTAGCAATCCTAATCCATGACCTTAGACACTCCACTATGCAATATTCATGAACACTATCCAATCCCTACCCCTTTTACATATTCCCAAAATCACTTTTATTTTACTACTCTCTCTCTTGCACTCAAAACCAACCAATGAACTACACTCTCACTTGCAATTCCACCCTTCACCACACTCAAGTCCTATGCATGATCCAATCAAGTAAACTCCCGAATGTTTGACATACCTCCACGTCCCTCCTTCGAGACCGACACTCGGGGAGTCACAGACTTTCCGTTTTATCATACAAATATCTTTTGACACTCCAACCCTACTCACAAAAAAAACGCAATGTCAGAATGGCGCCGTTGCCGGGGAGGGCAATAGGTTGTCATATGTTTTTGTTTACTTTGATTGCATGAATGCTAGATTTGAGAAATGTTAATCCATTCCACTTAATTTTGTTATATTATTACTTGTTTTTGCTACTAACCCAATTGACTACTTCTAGTCAATTGTGGAAATTTTCGTTTCGTTGATAATTTTACCCTGTGAATGCACACGAGAGCAAAAGGAAATCAAGGTTTACTACCCTACATTCCTGAAATTAATAGAGCAACTAGAAGGAAAAATACCCAAGGATCACTAATGGCTTCATCAAGTGCAACAAGAAACCCACAAGGAAGAGGCACAGCAGTACCAAATCCACCCCCAGTTCCAATCAATCCACAAGTACCGATTAACCATGAAGAACCAATCATTGAAGAACCGCAAGCTAACAGAGCAAATAATCAAGAGAACATTCGTGAAGAGGAATATTATGGAAACCCTCAAGAACCACAAAGATCAGTTGCAGATTACATGACTCCAGATTTTAACATGCACAACTCGATCTATGTACCTCCAATGGAGAATGTCAACTTTCACGTGCATCCAACTATTCTCACACTGGTTCAGAACAGTCAATACTCGGGATTACCATCTGAAGATCCCAACGCACACATCACAAGATTTATACGAGCATGTGGGATGTACAGGCAAGAAGGCGTTAGCGAGGAAATAGTTCGACTAAAATTATTCCCATTTTCAGTTATAGGAGAGGCAACACGATGGTTGGAAAGCCAAGACGACAATCATTTCAAAACGTGGCAACAGTTGCATCGTGAATTCATGAACGAGTTCTTTCCCATTACAAAAACTATGAGGATTAGAAGGCTGATACAATAATTCAAACAAGGAAGACTTGAAAGTTTGGGAGAGGCTTGGCAAAGATTTAAAGTTCTTAAAAGGCAATGCACACAAGATCTGATGCACCCATGGGACATGATTAGCTCATTCTATGGAGGGTTGACGGATGAAGGAAAAATGTCGCTTGACTCATCCTCCAGCGGTGCCTTTGTCTCCCTAGCGTTGCAAGAGGATGAGGAACTAATAGAGAGAATATCTAAAAACACATCCTGTTGGTATGAACGAAGAGGAGATCATGGAGGAATTTATGAAGTTGATAATCGAGTGGCAAGCGAGGCCAAAATCGAAGCAATTAATCACGAAATCAAAAAGCTACAGACTATGGTAGAAAAAATGGAAGGAAAGCCCAAGCCTTGCATGGCCTTGGCACTTTATTGTAATATCTGTGGCGGACCTCATGACACTAATATTTGTACTTCTACGTCTGCATCTGAACAAGTCGAGGCGGTAGATTATCAAAGGAACTCCAACTTCAATGCTTATGGACAAAACCAAAGATCAAACAACAATTGGAAACAGGGAGAGGGTTGGAACAATAGCCACAATGACGGATATCAAGCGCAAAGACAATACAACTATGGACAGAAGCCTGCATATGGACAAAATGACAAGAACAGACTAATGTACAATCAAAACCAAGGAAATGGAAATCAAATGACCCAGTTCAGGCCACAATACGACTCTCAACTTGATTTTACTCAACAGAGAAGGGATGGCATCCGTGAGGTAGATGAAAGACTTACAAGGACGATCATGGAACTCAAAAATGATCGGGCAAATCTGAAACAAGAAATTACTCAAGAGATTAGGCAAGAAATTTCTAGTCTTCGCCAAGAGTCTAAGGCTACACTAAAGACAATTGAGAATCAAATCTCTCAGATGTTTAAGATGATGTCAGATCGACACTACGGACAACTCCCAAGCAACACTGAAAACAACCCGAAAGAGAGAGTCAACGCCATTGATGCCAAAGAAGAAACACATGAGAAATGTGATCCAATGGATTCTATCTATGGAACTTGTCAATGTAAGGTAGACGATCAAAGAAACAAGACTACCTCTTGTAGTCTTAATCTTGAATTAAAAAATGCGAACAGTTTATGCACCATATCAATGAAGGAACACAAGGAGGAAACCACTTCGGAAGAAGACCCGAAAGAAAAGGAACTACCAAGAGACAACATCAAAAGCTCAAAAGAAAAGGAAACAGCTCGAGAAGGTAAATTTAAAGCTTTTATTCGAAAATTCTTCAATAGCAAAGAATGCCGTGAGTTGTTTGAGAATGACATTTGTGATAATTTTACATGTTTAAGCCAAGAATCTTCGGCTTGTTTGACTGAGGGAAACCCCAGAAAGAAGGGTGACCCTGGAGCTTTGTCAATGTCATGTCTTTAAATCTTTTTGAAAAATTGAACTTACCACGTTTGAAACCGACGAGGCTGACTCTACGTTTGGCTGACGGAACCACACGGTATCCTGAAGGCTTAGCGGAAGATGTTCTAGTAAGAGTAGGAAGATTTTTTGTGCCTGTCGATTATATTGTCTGTAAGATGGGAGATGATGATCCCCATGAATCCTTAATTCTTGGAAGAACATTTCAAGCAAAAACTACTTAAAAGTATTCCCAACTCAAATTTTCCCAACACAAATGGATAAAATTATTATTTAAAAAAAAAAAAAAAAGAAAAGAAAGAGAGAGCAATTTCTCGTTCATCCTTATCTATTTTGAGTGTATAATATATCATATTAAAATTTGATAATCAGAATTTACTATTTTAAAAAATTCTAAAAGAAAATTAAAATTTGAAAGTTCAAATAATTATAACATGATTATTATTTTAATATTGAAAACAAATTTTCATGCATTGTCGGTATGTTATACGAGTACCAAATAATAAAACCCAAGACTTCTGAAATTAGGTTACAAGTTCGACTCCCAACGATAGCAGCCTACTAAAATTCTTAGTTTGAGTCGGTCAACTATGGTTTATGGGCAACTTAGACCGTTTACCTTCATGTGGCCCGGCTTTTTATTGGCTAATACTATAAGTCGAGATTTATCCAGTGCATACCTCCACATAATAACTACAAGTTTATCTCGTCACAAAAAAAAAAACACACACACAAGGCAGAGGAATAATTTTCAGAAAATAAAATTTAATTCTTCTCCTTTATTAATTGCAAATGTCCAACTTAAATATACGTAAAGGAGTCACACTTGTGTGAGACCGTCTCACGAATCCTTATTCGTGAGACAGGTCGGGTCGGGTCAAAGCACCATGCAAATGTCATACTCATATGTGCAAATGTCATACTTATATACTCAAATATAACACTAATCAAGAATACAATTTTTGTTACTTATAAGAGAAAAAGTAATACATTTTTTATAATAAGTAATGTTGACAAGTGCCCCTTACTTATAAGGGCAAATATAATACTTTTGAGGAAAAATGTAATACTTTTAAATCGAAATGTAAAAGTATTGTATTTTCCCTTAAAAGTATTACATTTACCCTTATAAGTAACACAAATTTTATTCCTGATTAGTATTGCATTTGAGCATATAAGTATGGCATTTGTGCATATAAGTGTTACATTTGCATCTTTACCCGATCCGACCCAACCCGTCTCATGGTGAGACGGTCTCACACAAGTTTTTGCCTACGTAAAGATAACTGAAAGTCATGCATGTCACCACTATGTATGATTTACAAAGTAGTGCAGAATGAATGCTAACTACATACCCTACTTGTATCCTTAAAATTGGTAATCCCACTTTAATAATAATAATAATAATAATAATAATAATAATAATAATAATAATAATATAATACCACTCAAGTCATCATATTCTTATCATTATTATATGCCTAACTAATCCGCTACTCATACTATACTATATATATATATAGCTATTATTCCAAAGGAATATCACAATGCAAGTACTAGCTCTACGTACACATTGTTTATAAAAGATGAAAAAAGCACAAAAGAATGTTCTTTTCGGAATTGCTCTCCTCCTCATTTCTTCAAGTGAGTCTCTATAGCCTATTTCTCTTTATGTCGTTATTACAATTTGGAACATCTTGTAAAAGTTTTAGGGAAAAATATGTGTTTTTGTTTTTTCACAAACTATGTAGCTTTAATTGTTTTAATGTCATTACAAAATAATACACAAATAGACAAACAACAAATTTTGCCATTTGCCCCTAAAGGGTGGATGAATGGGCGGAGGATGATTCTCAAACCACAAGGTCACGGGTTAGACTCTTACCAACACCCTCTGGGTCACACCCCGTTGCATAGGTCTACCTACTACGATTTACTTCTTCTGTGTGGTTTAATTTATAGGCTAAAATTGTGATTTTCGTCACTCGAGCATCAAAACAACAACAGTGAGTACCCTCATTTAGTGACTACGAGTTTCCTCATCACCCCAAAAAAAATTGTGATTTCCGTCACTCGAGCATTAAAACCATGAGCCTTTGTTGCGAGTTGACTCATATTATGTCTCATTAACAAGTATTTTTTGCAAAAATCAGATATGGATGGATCATAGATGTTTTTTTTTAACTAATGAAGATATTGTTTCATTACTCAACAAAGGAAATTGTTAAGCTTAAGAAAACCCAAATCCACTTAGGCCCGACCTAAATCAAAAGTGAATCCACCCAAAATTTTGCATCAGTATGACCATTTTAGATGTCATTTTTAGTCAAGTTTCCAGCGGTCTTTCCTTGTGGATTGCCATTTGAAGCAGGCTTATATCTATCTAAAAATTTAATAAGAGTGAATGAAAGTTGGTACCCTTCATTTTTGTTTGTTTTTCTGTTATGTTTTTTTAGATACGTTGTATATAAGAGTTGTGTTATACAATTTTTAAAACAAGAATAACCCCTACCATTATAACTTTTATTTTCTTTTTTCATTGTTGTTACCATGCACATGAATCCATCGTATCTTTTCTTATATTCCTACCATTATAACTTGGTAAAAGATACAAATAAGCAACTGAACTATTTGGGGTATAGCAATATAATTAAGCCATCAAACACAAATAAGCTCCACAATCATCCATGAACCAGATAAAAAAGTACAATTGACATTTTTAACAGGTTTCCGTAGATTAAGATGCCACATGTTTATTTTATTTTATATTTTATTATTATTATTATTATCCTACTTGAATTACAGTAAGCATTTCATCTCCTCTGCGTGTTTTGACCAAGAGTCAAAATCAAAATAAAATTACCCTATTTCGTCTCCTCCATTTTTGCCCAAGTTTGAAGCCTTCGTTCGAGCGTCTCTCTCTGACTCATCAGCTTCGATTTTCTCTTGGAAACTCTGCAATTTGTACTCCCAACACACTACAAATTAGCTTAATTGTGAAACTGTAATTGGGGCATATACTTTGCGTTAAAATGATTATAATGCATTCCCTTCACTCTAATGGATTATCCCTGCAAAAACTTTTTGCTTTCCATCGTGGAACTTTTTTGGTTTGTTTTTGTTTTATTTTAAAATGGTTATATTGCATTAATGCATTCCCTTTTTTTTTGAAAACGTTAATGCATTCCCTTTACTCACCCGTAATGCATTATCCATCTCTTCATAATTAATCAAATTAAAGTTGATGACCCAGAGAGACGTTGCGCAAATATGGGAGGAGAAGTAGGGTAATTTTATTTTGATTTTGACTCTTGGGCAATACAAGTAGAAAAGAGATGAAATGCTTAGTGTTGTCCAAGTAGGATAACAATAATAAGGCTAAAGTGTCATCCTGTACCATGAACTATATCGGTTTATTCATGCCGGCATGCCGCACTCTGACCATTCATAACATATATTTTGATCCACAAGCCATTAACTTTTTTTTCGTCTAGCATTATTTACAGATTTTCAGGTTACTGTGATGACATGGCACAAGTTATTAGGTTATGTGGACCTTCTTTTTAAATCAACTCCCAAATTTATAAGTCAACCCCATAATCACAGTCGTTCACTCCTCTGAAATCCTCAATACCACCAAATTTTTAACTCAACACCGCCAAAGCTTAGTCGTCAAACGTTCACTCCTCAGCCATCCTCAACTGTTCCACGTCCAGCTCGTCGTGGCCGCTTTCGATTCAGATATCAACAAGAAGCAACAGCTCCATGTTGCAGTCGTCGCCACCAACAATGTTGAAGAACCACCACCACTACCACCGTCATCGTCGCCTCTAGACTGTAAATCGATCCTGATCTTCTTAAAAATGTTGGGAACCAACAAATCGGGCTTTTCGCTGGAAGTTGAGGTCACCTATACCATCAGGAAGTTGAAAGAGATGATTGAAGAAGCGGACGACATTCTAGTGAGTAGAATAACGGTTTAAACGAACGGAGCTGAGTTGTTAGACGACCGAACACTGCACGACTATTACCGTAGAATGTGATGGACTAATGCAAATGAATTGCTTATTGCATATATGTGAATTGAGCTCACACCTTCCCAGAAACTCGATATGTCTATTTTTTGCCATGGTTGCAGATATTATTTGCTTATTGTTATTTGTGAATTGAAATTTTCATATTTTTTTTGAGTTCTTTCTTATTCTATTTAATTGTTAATATGTAATTAATTTATATTGAATATAAAACCAGCTATATTAATGCAAAAGCGAAGAAATGGAATCCGGAGGGACTAAGTCCAGTACATGTTCTCAGATTGCGAAAAAGCAGAAGAAGCTAAAGTATGAGCAATAGAATTTGATGATCTAGGGATCGAACTAATAGAGCAGGAATTAAACGAAGACATAGCTGCCTTACAGGCGTCCATTGCGAAGCCAACGTACGAACGGAACGAAGCTCGTGGTGCCGTCAAGCCGGATCTGAGCTGCATGCAATCTGTAAACAGATGAGCATGAAGCACTCCCTTGCGTCTTAGCCAATCCAGAACTTCGCTGCATGCCGCAGTCTCCGCCATCAAGGGGCCCCCAGCGCATGCTGCGTGGAAATCTCCATTCTGCGCAAACAGCACGGCCCCGAATGTCGCCCTCATGGAGTCGGGTTGAAAGCCTGCATCGAAGAAGCACCGTTGTATGAGTGACGAGAATTATCAACTTATTTATACAGACAACTGAGGTTTACAATGTATTTACCTAGATAAACTACAAATTGGAATGATAATAAAACTAATTACTAAAGAATGCAGTACTTTCTTGTTTGCCTTTTGTTATTATTTTCAAATCAAATTGACTGGACAATGGCTACTTCTTTATATACAAGCAGAACGCGATGGACGACGATCACTTTTGGCATTGCAATGCTGTGAGAGAACCGCAGGGAGAGATATATATTGGAGAATGGCCAAGGTGTTAGAAAAAAAAAAGTTCATGTCAACATAGATTATCTGTAACCTGTAAAAATTGCTAGATGAAAAAAAAATTAACTGTTTGTGGATCGAAATATATGTTATGAAATGTCAGTGTGCGGAATGACACTTTAGCCTAATAATAATAATAATATAAAATAAAATAAACATGTGACATCCTAATTAGCGAAAACTTGTTATTAACATGTTAAAAATGCCAATTGTGTTGAGAATCATGGAGGTGAACAAAAGGGAATGAAGTTTTATTATCTGGTAAACTGATTACAGTCTGTTCTGCTCTGCTATTTAAGGGAACAGCTGGAAAAGAAAGGAAACAGAAGGGAAGAAAAAGGAAATAACAGATTCTGTTACAGGGTGGTTACAAAGATATTTTTGGATCAACTACTCTTCCATGCTGGATGTTGACGTGGAACCCTTGTGTGTTGACACCCCCCCGCAAGCTGGAGTGTACATGTTATGGAGACCCAGCTTGGAGATCAAACCATTGAAGGTATTAGGAGCATGAGGTTTTGTAAGGACATCAGCAAGTTGGCTTGTAGTGGCAACATGTAGTAATTTTAGGACTCCTTTTTGCAACTTCTCCCTCACAAGATGGCAATCAATCTCAATGTGCTTTGTCCGTTCATGGAATACCGGATTCTCAGCTATAGCCATTGCAGATTTATTGTCACAATACAATATGGCTGGAGGGTTCTTGGTGATCCCTAAGTCTTGCAGCAGATAGACCAGCCACTGAATCTCACAAGATGCTGTGGCTAAGGCCCTATACTCTGCCTCAGAAGAACTCCTTGAGATGGTTACTTGTTTCTTGGAATTCCAGGAGACCAATGTAGTATCCAGAAACATGCAGAATCCTGTGACAGATCGCCTGGTATCAGGACATGCTGCCCAATCAGAGTCAGTGAACCCCTTTAGCTGGAATGAAGATGTTGCTGAGAAGAAAAGGCCTTGCCTGGAGCTGCTTTAATGTATCTTAGGACCCTGTGTGCTGCCTGCATATGTATGTTAGTAGGGCAGTCCAGAAATTGAGATAATTGTTGAGTAGCATAGCTGATATCAGGCCTTGTAATATTGAGATATAATAATTTCCCAACTAGCCTTCTGAATTGAGTGGCATCTTCAAGTCTGTCACCAGTAGTTTTGCTAAACTTGATAGATGTAACCATTGGTGTTTTTGCAGGTTTGCAATGTAAAAAATCTGTTTCTTCAAGTAGCTCTAGAGTGTATTTTCTTTGTGTCATGGAGATACCTTTACTATTTCTTGCAATCTCCAACCCCAAAAAAAACTTTAAAGGACCTAAGTCCTTAATATGGAAGATTTTATCCAAATGCTCCTTAATCTGTTGAACTTGTCCTAGATCAGGGCTAGCTAGGATCACATCATCAACATACACAAGTAATGCTATAAAATCATCACCTTTACCTTTGGTGAATAGTGATGAATCAGAGACAGCTTGCTTAAACCCCATGTTTAACAATTCTCCGGTTAGCTTGATGTTCCACTGTCTGCTGGCCTGCTTCAATCCATATAGGGACTTTACCAATCTGCAAACTTGTCCTGGCTTGAGAGGAGTGAAACTAGGTGGTAGCTTCATGTAGACCTCCTCATTTAGGTCCCCATGTAAGAAAGCATTGTTTACATCCAACTGATGAAGAGACCAGCCTTTGATGGCTGCCAGGGCTAGAAGCATTCTGACAGTGGTTATTTTGGCAACAGGACTAAAGGTGTCCAAATAGTCTAGCCCAGGTGTTTGGGTGTAACCCTTGGCCACAAGCCTTGCCTTGTGCCTTTCAATACTACCATCAGCCTTAAGTTTGGTCTTATAGACCCATTTGCAGCCTATTGGCTCTTTGTTGGGAGGGAGATCTGTGATAATCCAAGTGTTGTTGGCCTGCAAAGCAGTGATTTCAGCCTCCATGGCCTTTCTCCAACACTCCTTTTTGATGGCCTCATTGTAGGTTTTTGGTTCCTTAGCATCCAAAGCATTGACAGCAAATGCTTTGTATCCTTGTGACAAAGTGTCATATGATATGAATTTGGAAATATCATGTGGAGAGGTTCTCCTAGCAGCCACATTCTGACAAGCATATTCATTGAGATAAGCAGGTGTTGTCCTTATTCTAGTTGATCTTCTTGGTTGGGGTAAAGGTGTGGAATCTATAGCAGCAGACTCATCACCAACTGTAGGCTCATTATCAACAGCAAGCTCAAGATCAACAGCAGGCTCATTTGTCTGTTCTGATGGCTGAACTTCAGATGGATCATGCTCAAGAATAGGTGTAAAAAGGTGTTCATCATGTTCTGAATATGACATTGTTTCTGCTGGTAAGACCAAGTTAGCAGGTTGCTGATTTTGTGAAATCTGAAATGGGAAAGTATCTTCATAGAAGGAGACATCCCTAGATATAAGAACCTCTCTTGTGTGGACATCAAACAGTTTGTACCCCTTCACACCATTGGCAAAGCCTAAGAATATGCATTTTCTAGCTCTTGGTGCAAACTTGTTCCTCTGACAGCTGGGAATAACAGCAAAAGCCAAGCAACCAAAAACCTTAAGTACCTGGGATCAGTTTCGCTCGGAATCGACATCGATCCGTTTACGAGCGCCATCTTGTTCTTTGATCTTAACGCCATTTCCATGGCTCTCGCCCATGGATGATAGTTCATCCTGCCTTCAAGCTGTACAGTCACGAGCTGCAGAGAAGGACTCTCGTTCGGATGAAGGTGAAGCGGATCGGTTCGATCCTTAGGATCATAGATGGCAAGTTGGATAACAGGAGCCGGTACTGAATTCGGATTTCCTCGTGAGGTGCCTGCTAAGTCATCACCTCCCTCAGTTTGGAACGCTGGATTAGTTGTTGTTGATTGTCGAACCATATTCACCGATGATGAACGCCAGGCCATAGCTTCATGGCTCTGATACCATGTTGAGAATCATGGAGGTGAACAAAAGGGAATGAAGTTTTATTATCTGGTAAACTGATAACAGTCTGTTCTGCTCTGCTATTTAAGGGAACAGCTGGAAAAGAAAGGAAACAGAAGGGAAGAAAAAGGAAATAACAGATTCTGTTACAGGGTGGTTACAAAGATATTTTTGGATCAACTACTCTTCCATGCTGGATGTTGACGTGGAACCCTTGTTTGTTGACAAATTGCACTTTTTGTCGGGTTCGTGGATGATTGTGGAGCTTATTTGTGTTCGATGGCTTAATTGCTATGCCCTAAATAGTTCAGTGGCCTATTTATACCTTTTCCCTTATAACTTTTATAAATTTGATTTCATTTACATCTTAATCAATTATTTCCTAAAACATAAATATTAAATTTATAAAAATATTTTACATTAAAGTTATTATTATATCTCTCATTTGCAGGCTGATTTAACTTGAGACGATCAAAAGAAGATCCGACTAGAAACAGAAACACGATTGAAGAATATCCTTTAATATACTTTCTTCAGACTTCGAATCCACGAAATCTCAAAAAAAAAAAAAAAGTGGGGGACTGGATGGATAATGAACTAGGCCCAAACCACATAGAACGACCCAAGAAAACAACTAGACCAGGAAGCCCAAGAAGGATACTCAAGACGAAGCCGCCAAGGAATCCAACAAAGATTGGGCTTAATACTCATAATACAACAAGGATTAAGGCTTACCGTACCATTCATAATGTAACTAGGACTCCCAATATTAGACAGTCCAGAGTTCTTATTCCTTATAAGACTTTAAGCCCAAAATATGTTTAAATAGACCTCCAAACAGAGGAGGATGGACAAGCAATTCTGAGCAATACAACTCCTATATTCTCTCCATATTTTTCGATTTTCTATATATTCTCGTTATTCTTGGTAGTGTTGGCAAGCCTTTGACCACCTAGAAGTCATAAAACCAACAATTTATATTCTGGCATATAAATTTTATTTATAAATCACTATTATATGGAAAATAAATTAATCAATTAATAATTTCAGTAATCTAAAAACATAATAAGTCTCAATCAATGTTATTATATCCTTGATTTATGTCCCTCTTTTTGTATGCTAATAAATGTATACATTTTACTTTAAATGTTGTACACTTTAATGTTATTAGACAAAATTGTCCCTACTATCTTCTTGTTATACAAAATTACACTTACACCGTTATAACACCGTTAGTTTTTAAGTCCATCATTATTACCATACACCTATATTTATCATATCTTTTTCCTATTCTTTAATTATCATTTTAAAATCATTATATAATTAATTTAATGGTTGCTTATATTTTAATTAAATTTCTATGAATTGTAAATTATATATGTGTGTATAAAACATATAGATGGTCCAGGTAGTACTGGTAAGACATTCCTATATAAATGCTTATTAGCTACTGTCAGGTCTAGAAAATAGATAGCACTTGCAACTGCAAGTTCAGGAATTGCAGCATCCATTCTGCCCGGTGGTCGTATAGCTCATTCTACAATATTTGAAAACGAACTGTAGAAGCTACCTTATTAAAAAAATGTAGACTGATTCTTTGGGATGAAGCTTCTATGGCTAACCGTCGGGCAATTGAAAGCATTGATACAACGCTTAGAGATATTATGGACACCGATCAAATTTTTGGAGGAAAAGTAGTTGTTTTTTGAGGTGATTTTCGACAAACATTGCCGGTTATTAGATATGGGAAAAAAGAAGATTTCATTGAAGCGAGTTTGGTTAAATCACCTTCAATCTGTCCAACCATCCAATGATTAAAATTGGTCCAAAATATTCGTGCAAACGAGGATCCGGCTTTTTGTGAGTACTTGATGAAGATTGGCAATGGAACTGAACAATTAGTTGGTCAAGACAAGATTAAGATTCCATCTTCATTCATTATTCCATGTACGGATAAAGATAGCTCTCTTGATGCTTTATTTCAATCTGTATATCTTGACTTAACGTGTTTCGGGATTGATCCTTATTCATTAATGAGCAGAGCCATCTTAACACCTAAAAATGAGATTGCAGATGAAATTAATTCTATCTTAATAGATATATAGATTCCTGAGAGAAAGTAAGTGTTATGTTAGTTTTGACGAACGACTTGATTCGAAGCAATTGCATTGTAAAGATTATTTACACACTTTATCCCCAGCTGGTCTGCCTCCTCACAAGTTAATTCTAAATAAAAATTGTCCTATAATTTTATTGAGAAATCTGAAAGATTGTGTAACCGGACAACATTGGTTTGTGATTCATTTGAAGATCATCTCATAAGTTGTTTGAGTGCAGTTGGTGAATACAAAGGAAGATATGTCCTCATTCCAAGAATTCCTCTTGAGCCATCAAAGGATGAAAATTGTTCAATACCTTTAAAATGACACAATTTCATATTAAAATTTGTTTTGCCATGACCATTAACAAAGCTCAAGGGCAAACACTAGCTTTTGTTGAAATTTACTTAAAAGAGTCAGTTTTTAGTATATGTAGCTATGTCTCGAGCAGAAAAGGCTGAATCTGTCAAGATGATTATATTCAGCGATGACGGTTAAAACAAACTAACCAATATCACAAACAATATTGTTTATCAAGAAATCCTGGAGTACATTTCTCAAAGTACAATTACACAAAACCAAAATTAACACCATGTCTCACATTTATTAATTTTGTTTTGTTTACTCTCTCATTTCAAATATAAATAAACATCGTTCTAAAATACTAATTATTTACAATTGACAACTATTTATCTCACATGTGACACAGGGTTTCTGCATATCAATTTGTGCATGATGTTGAATTGAGACAGTTGAATTCAAGTGATATGTATATCTATACATGACAAATCCTCTATGATTCAATACATTAGTGTGATATGTTATTCAAAATGGGAGCAGGTAATTTCTAAATTCAATTTACTCTATTTTCTTATTTCTCAAAATTTTATATTAAGTTTCTTATATAATTGATTGACGAGTAGTCAAGTTGTTAATTATCATTTTCATTTATTTTTCGTTTGGGTGTTGATAACAAAATTAAGAAAAT
>CM008339.1:20642656-20657993 GCA_002525835.2 Ipomoea batatas
TAAAACTTTGTGTGAGAAATTTTCTAAGCTTATGTAGAACAGATTCAAAATGAGCATGATGGGCGAATTGAACTACTTCATTGGACTACAAGTCAAAAAAATGAAGGAAGGAATCTTTATCAATCAGGGCAAATACACAAAAGATCTTATCAAGAAATTTAGATTGGAAGGAAAAAGCTCAGTGAAAATTCCTATGAGCACTACTGCACAACGAATAGACAAAGATGACAAAGGAAAAGACGTAGATCAAACGATGTATCGAGGAATGATTGGATCTTTGCTATACCTCACTGCAAGTAGACCCGACATATCTTACTCAGTGGGTGTATGTGCTAGATTCCAATCTAAGCCGAAAGAGAGTCATCTACTTGCCACGAAGAAAATTATTCGTTATCTCAAGGGAACAATCAATGTTGGATTATGGTATCCAAAAGAAGGTAATTTTGAACTAACCAGATATTTAGATGCAGATTTTGCAGGTTGCAAAATTGATCGTAAAAGCACCCCCGGAACGTGCCAGTTCTTAGGGGGAAGGTTAGTTTCATGGTTTAGCAAGAAACAAAACTCCATTGCTACAAGCACTGCCGAAGCCGAATATATCGCAGCAGGGAGTTGTTGTTCGCAAATTTTGTGGATGAAGCAACAGTTGAAAGATTACGGTATAAATTGCGAGAACGTTAGTATTTTCTGTGACAATACTAGCGCAATTGCGATTTCTCAAAATCCTGTGCTTCACTCACGGACAAAACACATCGACGTACGACATCATTTTATTCGTGACCACGTCGAAAAGAAAGATTTTAGAATCGATCATATTCCCACGGAGAACCAAATTGCCGATATTCTCACGAAACTGTTGTGTGAATCTCGATTTGCAACTTTAAGGCATGAGATGGGCATGATCGAAATGAGCTAAGTATCACTTTCCTATCCTTAAGCTTAATTTTATTTAATTATGTTTTTAGTATGCTTAATTTTAATTGTTACGTGCTTATATGCGTATGTGTGTTAATATTGCAAATTGCATGTTTTTGTGCTTTAATTTATGATTAATTGTTAATTATGTGATTATGTGCGCATGATAATTTGTGCAAATATTGCACAAATTGTGCTTTAATTTCTTCGAAATGCATAGTTACGTACAATATGTGCACAATGTGTTTTTAATTTTCAGATGATGCATGTTACGTATTTCCCATCCTTGTGCATTTATTTTCAAGTGTTCACATGCTTTTAGTCAAAGTACTGTAGAAAATCTTTGTTGATATCTTTGACATTTATTTTATCTTATCTTGTAAGGCTATATCTTTGCATGTGTTTTGATAGGTGAGCATATGTGTCAAGTTTTTACCATCTTTTACTTTTACTAGAGTAGCTAGAGTAACAAATGTAAGAAACTAGAGTCTTACTTGTCACTCACAGGCACTCTAGAGAAAGTTAGAAGATTTTAAGAGTTACACCTGTTATATGTCAGCATTGTTTTCAAACTTGTATTATTTTTAGCTCATGATTACGTGTGAGACTTGCTATTTGATTTTATATGATGTTTACGTGTCTCATATTTTTTTTATTCATCCCTATTCGAAAATATTTTTGCATGTATATATTTTTGCATAGATCTATTTCATCAGGGATATTCTTGAGCTGAAGCTACCGTTTTTACCCAAATACCCTCTGACTTGACCGAATTACCCTCAAGCATAAAAAGACCACATTTATTTCATTAAGGGTAAAGTAGTCATTTGAATTCCCCAAGACCCATCAAAAGGCACCTTTTCGCCTTCCCAAAGTTGAAATCAGATTTTGAAACCAAAAATTCCCCTTTCTCTTCTCTGTTTCGACGAGGACTCCATAACTGAACCCAAAAGCTTCCCAAAATCAAGTTTTTACTACTACCCATTCATAAATAACCCCAAAAATGGCACCTGCTACCCGAAAAACCTCTAAGAGAACCCCACCCATGGTTTCTATCAAGAAGATTGAGACCGGGCACTTGTTCGAACTCGTCGACTTGGTGAATGCGGCCATTGACAAACAGCTTGCTCAAGAGATTATTGATGGATTAGAGAAGTCTGAACTGTTGAAGGTATGCAAATATCAATTTGTTGGTATTTTTGATGATGCCGTGTGTAGTTTCTTTGAGCATGCCAAGTTGAAAAATGATGCTATTGTCTGCCGTATGTATGGAAAATCTGTCTGTGTGAAACAAAGTGATATAAAATGCCTATATGCTTTATCTGATGAAGTTACAAGCTTTGAAGGGTATTTTTATGATAAGGACAGTTTTTGGCCTGTGGCTCGAATGGATGAGGGAGATGCCGTGCCCAAATTTCCTGGATATAGGAAGGATTTTAAGTTAGAATTTGCTAAGTTGGGTGAAATAATTGCTAAATGTTTGTTGAGCAAGTTAGGAGGTTTTGACCGAATCACCTTGCAAATTGCTAGAATTATGCATGCCGTGTTTAATGGTGTCAAGGTGGATTGGAGTGAGATTATATTTGATAGACTTAAGAGTATGGTGAATAAGACCGAGAAACCGGGTTACGGGATGTTGATCGGAGAGTTGTTGAGAAAGAAGGGAGTGAAAATGGGTGAGATAAAACTGATACTTGCTTGCAAGTATTTGTTTAGGGTGAACATGAAGAGACCCGTTGATGAAGATGACCACACTTATGAAATTCCTTTAAACAAAGTTTTTAAGAAGGTTAGAACTCCAAAAGAGAAAGTGGTTAGCAATGAAAATGTTACTCGAGAAGAAATGGAGGCAATTGAGGCCTTAGAAGAGATGAGTGGTAACATTGGAGGGAGTGAGCGTGTGGGGTGTCAAAATAATGAGAGTCAATCTAGTGAGGGGGAAGGAAGAAAGGATGAGAGTGAAGGTGACCGTGTTGTTGAAAAAGATGACCGTGAGGGTGAGGAAGAAATTGAGGGGGAAGGAATTCAAAATATAGAAGAGCATAACTTTGAGGTTGAAAAGGATATTCGGGACCAACAAGAGGTGGCCGAAAGAGTTGAGGAAATTGTGATTGAAAATGTTGAGGTTGAAACAACAAATGAAGGTGATAAAGTGGCCGAAAATATTGAAAGTGTTGAAGTGGCAGTGGCAGACCAAGAAGAAGAACAAAATGCAATCCAGAATGACAGTTTTGTGGGTGATTTTCATGGTGTTTTTGAGGCACAACAAGATGATGTTGTGAGGGCTAATGAAGGAAACCAAGCTGATGGTGATGAAGTGGCAGAACAGGTGAACCAATCTAGAGGAGATGAGCTCCATATCAATCCAATTGAGGTCATTGACAGTGATGATAACTTGACTGCCGGACAGGATGACCGACAGGATGACTTGCAGGATGATCAGAATGAATTTTCTAAGGAAAATTCGAATGATGTTGATGGCGCTGGAAATGCTCAAATTTTGAGAGCTTTGAATGATTTGAAGGAAGCAATCAACTCAACCAATAAAGCTATAAATTATCAAGCTTTTCTTGATAATTTTGCAAAGTTGGAAACACAAATTGGTGAGGTAAATCCATTTGCCAAATCTTATCTTAACAAATTCATTAATGAATTGTTAGAAGCACTTGCCAAGGAAAGAAATGCAGCAGAGGAGCTTGCTAGATCACATCATCGTGAGAACATTCAACACAAGATTCAAACGGAGAGAATTGTGTGCCACATGACAAATGAAGTTCTCAAGCTTAAAGAAGCCGTACATACCAACGTAGTGGAAACTGCAGCAATAAAGGAAGAGCTAGCCTTGGTGAAAGCTATGAATGTTGCCCTGACCAAGAACATGGAAGAATTGATGGTGGTGAACAAGGAAATTCGTTCGGCGCAACGTGGAGAACACATCATCATCAAGAACATTTGGGATGCTACCAAATAGGGGGAAGAGTGGTACCCTCTCATTTTGGTATTTTATTTTGGTATTTTGGAAGAAAAATGTTTGGAGAAAGGTGGCAGCGGTATGGACTCACAAAGGCAGTAGCATGGTGTTGGTGTATGACATGGTATGAAATGCTACTTTAAATTTTGTGAATTAAGATATTATGTACGTATGGGCTTACTTTTGACTTTGACCGTGCTATATTTTATAATGTTTTGGAGATTATTATATTTCTTTGTATTCTGTTTAGAAGTCATAATTTTTAGACACACTTAAGTTTAGTTGTAAAATGCAATTTGAGGAAGAAAAATTAAAATTGATAAAGTTAAAAAAATTGAACCTCAAATAAAAATTGCATGATGTCTAGAAAGTATCTAAAAATAAAAATTGAGTCCGTAGGTCCAATTTTTGTCAAACTCGTCAAATTGGCTAGTCAAATAAAATAAGAAAATAAAAATATCATTTTTTGATAGACTAAGCCAAAATGTTCGGGTATAGGATTTGGTATCATCAAAAAGGAGGAAATTGTTAGGAATAAAATGTAATAGTTTTGATGATACAAATTGTAATTTTTATTAGTCCCCTTATTTTATTTTGAGTCTAGTGAACAATCTCCAAAAGTCCAAGTCTAAAGTCAAAGTCATACGAAATTGAGGAGAATTAGACTTAGTCAGCATATTGTTATTTATTAATTATATGTTGTGAATGTCATCAAAAGATGAAATGGAAGATAGGACAAGGAGCGCACAACACAAGCCAAAAATCTCTAGTTCGAAACTTAGGATCAACATTTTATTTGGAGAATATGAGGATGACTCAACAAGGGAAGGAGGACAACTTTCAGATGACAAGTTGAATAGTGAAGCTGGTTCGAATTTATTTATACAAGAAGGAGAAAATGCTACTAAGGCCATTCTGAGAATAAAAGAGATTTGAGAAGAATATTAACCAACGAGTTAATATGGAGCAATGGTCAGAGTACATAGCATGAACCAGGATGTCCAGTGTTTGAATCCTACTGTGTGGAATTTATTTTAAGCAGGGAGGATGACCAAGAGGATGACACACTGTTTCCAGAATACACACTGGAATAGCTGTTGGAAGTTGACGTCCCTGGGAAATTTAATTTTTGGTAACATAAATTCTATCCAAAAGTAAATTTTTGGACTGAGATTGGAGCCAAAATTAAATATAACTTTGGGATAATATTTCGAAAATCCAAAATTAATTTTTGGAGACAAATTTCGAAATTTGATGAAGACCAACTTGGAGGTGTCGGTGAATTTTCGGTGATATAATTTATGCTCAAGCAAGAGTCACCGGAGGAAATTATTTTGGAGAGATCAACTTGACATTTCAGAAGAAGAAATTGCAAAGTCAAGTGTTCACACTTGAAAAGTCAAAATTGGAGGCCATCTTGATAAGGAAATTAAATTCAAGATCTGAAGAGTGCAATTGGACGAATGGGCTTCTTACAAGAGGAGTAATGACATAGGCCAATTTTCAAATTGATATGACAAAGGCCATGAAGAGCTTCAGAACAAGTTGGCAAATAATTTCAAGATTCAAAATGGACGATCAAGATTTGAAGATCTACAACGGGTAGATAGCTTCTTCAAGCTATAAATACCCATGCAAGACTTGAAGACAAGCACCTCTCTCACCTCTCTAAATCACTCATCTGCCTACGTATATGAGATATCATTTGAAAGAAGAAAAATTGAGTGTGTGCTAAAAGTGAGCTAATATTTCGAAAAAGAGAGAAGAAAAATTGAAGAGTACAAGTATTGAGCTNTAATGTACATCCAGTACAAAAATAATGTACATTTATTACATTAAAAATGTACATTTTATCATAGTCCACACAGCTGTGTAAACCATGGTCCATGCAATAATTTGTCCTTGTAATGTGCATGGGTTGTGGCCGGTGGACACAAAATAAGCTCTTGGGCTCCTTTTTGAGAACCCACATCTATTTTCTGACAAATTATTGTGTAGACCATGGTCCATGGAATAATGATTGCATTTTCTAATGTAAAGCAAAAGCTACTTAAAATCTTCCCAACTCAATTTTTTTCAACTCAAAGTGATGATAAAATTTAGAAAGTCAATTTCTCGTTTACCTATTATCTATTTTGAGTGTATAACATATATATCATATTAAACATCTCACTTAGGAAAACTCGAACCCACTTAGGCCCTACCCAAATCAAAAGTTGAATCCACCCAAAATTTTGCATCAAAATGACCATTTTAGATGTCATTTTTAGTCAAGTTTCTCGCAGTCTTTCCTTGTGGATTGTCATTTAAAGCAGGCTTATATCTATCTAATCTAAAAATATAATAAGAGTGGATGAAAGTTGGTATCCTTCATTTTTGTTTGTTTTTCTGTTACTTTTTTTTTTAGATACGTTGTATATAAGAGTTGTGTTATACAATTTTTTTAAACAAAAATAGCCCCTAGCTACCATTATAACTTTTTTTTTCATTATTGTTGCCGTGCACATGAATCCATCGTATCTTTTCTTATATTCCTACCATTATAACTTTTATAAATTTGATTTCATTTACATTTTAATCAATTATTTCCTAAAACATAAATATTAAATTTATAAAAAATAGTTTACATTAAAATTAGTATTATATAATAATATTAATATTTTCTTGATATTGTTAAAATTTGATAATCAAAATTTACTATTTTAAAAAATTCTAAAAGAATATTAAAATTTAAAAGTTCAAATAATTATAACATGATTACTATTTTAATATTGAAAACAAATTTTCATGCATTGTCCGTATCTTATACTGAGTACCAAATAATAAAACCCAAGAATTCTAAAATTAGGTCACAAGTTCGACTCTCAAGTCTCAACGATAGCACCTACTAACATTCTTAGTTTGAGTCGGTCAACTATGGCTTATGNGAAAAATTTGGGAGGAGGAAATTGTTTTTATATATAGTATAGATTATTATTTATTATTATTATTATTATTATTATTATTATTATTATTATTATTATATTTAATATTGGGATAATATCTCTTAGTTTAGTTTTGTATATCAACATTAGGGGTGTGTAATCTATTAATTGAACCATTTTAACCGAAGTTTTTAAAACTTTAACGTTAATCGAGCCGACTTGAAATTGTTTTCGATTAATCGGTTGGTTAACAGATTAACCGAATTCTTTAAAGCAACAATTCTAAATCCTAAAAATAATACCTATTATAATAAATCTAATTAAAATAATACATATAATAAATCCATAACAAAATATAGAAAAACAATATCATAAAAGTTCAGTTAAAAATAGTTAACCGACAAATTCGAACCCAATTAACCGTTAATCGAAATTTTAAAAAATCTTTAACCATCAACCGAATCGAAAAAGTTTAGTTAAAAATAGTTAACTGACAATTTCGAACCCAATTAACTGTTAATTGAAATTTTAAAAAACCTTTAACCATTAACCAAACCATTGAATCAAAATTTTAAAAAATTTAGTTAAAATTTTAAAAAACCTTTAACCATTAACCGAACCGAACGGTTAACCATTGTTTAACTGAACTTTTTCGGTTGGGTTAATGGCTAAATGTTTTTTTTTTAAATTTCGGTTAACGGTTAATTGGGTTTGAATTTGGGTTCGGTTAATGGTTCAAGATTTTCTAAAAATTCAATTAATGATTAATTGGGTTTGAAAGTGTCGGTTAACCGTTTTTAACATAACTTTTTCAGTTCGGTTAATCGTTAAAGGTTTTTTAAAATTTCGATTTACGGTTAATTGCGTTCAAAATTGTCGGTCAACCGAACGATTAACCGAAATTTTAAACATATATATAACTAAATAAATATATATATATAATCTAATATATAAAATCTCTATAAATTTGTAATGTATTTATGATATTATTTTTTGTATATTTTCTTATGGATTTATTACTATATGTATTATTTTAATTGAATTTATTATTATAGGTATTATTTTTAGGATTTAGAACTTTAGCTTTAAAAAGTTCGGTTAATAGACCAATTAATCCCAAAAAAAAATTAATTCGGTTCGGATAACGGTTAAAGTTTTAAAACTTTGGTTAGAAGGGTTCGGTTAATAGATTACACACCCCTAGTGTTGATATATAAAACTAGACTAAGAGACATTGTCCCAATATATATTAAATATAATAATAATAATAATAATAATAATAATAATAATAATAATAATAATAATAATAATAAAATACTCATTTTGGTCCCTCAACTATTAAGTACCCATTTTGGTCCCTCAACTATTAAGTACCCATTTTGGTCCCTCGACTATTGAAAATGACGATTTTACCCCCATTTTAACGGCTGATGGACGGAAATTGTAACGGAGGACCAAATTGAGTATATTTCACAAGTTAGAGGACTAAATTGGGTACTTTTAATTCTATGGGACAAAATCAAGTATTACGCTATAGTTAAGGGACCAAAATGGGTATTAACTCAAATAATAAAACCCAAGAATTCTAAAATTAGGTTACAAGTTCGACTCTCAACGATAGCAACCTACTAACATTCTTATTTTGAGTCGGTTAACTATGGCTTATGGACAACTTAGACAGTTTACCTTCATGTGGCCCGGTTCTTTACCGACTAGGACTATAAGGTGGGATTTACCCAGTGCACACCTCAACATAATAACTACAAGTTTATCTCGTCACAAAAAAACACACAAGGTAAAGGAATAATTTTCAGAAAATAAAATTTAATTCTTCTCCCTTATTAATGGCAAATGTCCAACTTAAATATACGTAAAGATAACTGAAAGTCATGCATGTCACCACTATGTGTGATTTACAAAGTAGTGCAAAATGAATGCTAACTACCCTACTTGTATCCTTAAAATTGGTAATCCCACTTTAATAAAAATAAATAATAATAATAATAATAATTTTTGAAAATAATAATAATAATAATATAATACCACTCAAGTCATCATAGTCTTATCATTATATGCCTAAATCCGCTACTCATACTATACTATATATATATAGCTATTATTCCAAAGGAATATCAGAATGCAAGTATAATACTAGCTCTACACATTGTTTAGAAAAGATGAAAAAAGCACAAAAGAATGTTCTTCTCGGAATTGCTCTCCTCCTCATTTCTTCAAGTGAGTCTTAGCCTATTTCTCTTTATGTCGTTATTACAATTTGGAACATCTTGTAAAAGTTTTAGGGAAAAAATATGTGTTTTTTTTTCACAAACTATGTAGCTTTAATTGTTTTAATGTCATTACAAAATAATACACAAATAGCTAAACAACAAATTTTGTGATTTGCCCCTAAAGCTAGGGTGGATGAATGGGCGGAGGATGATTCTCAAACTATAAGGTCACGGGTTAGACTCTTACCAACACCCTCTGAGTTACGCCTGTTGCATATATAGGTCTACCTAGTGCGGTTTACTTCTTCTGTGTGGTTTATAGGCTAAATTGTGATTTTTGTCACTCGAGCATCAAAACAACCACAGTGAATACCCTTAGGTAGTAACGGCGAGTTTCCTCATCACCCAAAAAAAATTTGTGATTTTCGTCACTCGAGCATCAAAACCATGAACCTTCGTTGCGAGTTGACTCATATTATGTCTCAATAACAAGTGTTTTTGGCAAAAATCACATATGGATGGATCGTGGATATTTTTTTTCCTTTAAACTAATGAAGATATTGTTTCATTACTCAACAAAGAAAATTGTTACTTTAAAAAAAAATTGCTAAAAGTATGGATATATTTTGCAACGATGAAAAGACGGAAGTTAAAATGACTAAAGTTACATGATTAATAGACGTACTAAAGATACACATTTTCTCAATTTTTTTGTTCATATGTATATGATGTATAAATATTATTCTATCAATTTAATCTGTAGGCATTTCAATTTGTGAAGCTGTCGGTTTGAATGTTGTGAATGAAGGCAACCAGCCCACTGACACAAGAAATATTGATGTTGTATGCTACACTTGGAGATATTGTGTGCACTTTTGTGATGGTATAGGTGCCCCTTACTGTATTAATTGGAAATGCTATTGTGGGAATAACCCTCCCTTGATATGAATGGGTGAAAAGTATCTACTATCTAGTAGATAGTATCAAGTAAGATGTTGTTGTACTCCAAAAAAAAAAAAAAAAATCTAGTAAAAAAAACTAATAAAATGTGCTATGACTATGGTACATGTAATTATTACTTTTAATATAATAAATCTTAATTGCTTATTATTAACTTATAGAAATTTATATTATATTTCATCTAAATATCTATCAATAATTAATTTAGTTTCCATAATATTCATTCTAGTAATTATCTATTTGTAAGGAAGCATTCTTGTAGAGATAGAGAAGGAAAAAATATATTGCATTTCTATATTGTATATTGGAGAAGAATACAATGTGTGTATATATATACACAACTATACTAACTATAAAGAAAGATGAAGAAGGTAAGAGAACTAATCATCTAGGAATTTACCTAAACTACAATCCTAAGAATATGGAAATAATATAATTATGAATATATATGTATATACAAACACTGTAGAATAAAATTGATATGGATATTATTCTTCTTCACTCCCCCTCAAGCTTAAGGGTGGTACATGAGCTTGGAAGTGATGGTGTTAAATGTTTGAGGGAGGAGGCCCTTTGTGAAGATGTCGGCCAGTTGTTGATTAGATGGAACAAAAGTGGTGCGTAGTATACTAGAAGTAATCTTTTCTCGAACAAAATGACAATCAATTTCTACATGCTTGGTTCGTTCATGGAAGACGGGATTGTTGGCAATGTGGAGAGATGCTTGATTGTCACAATGTAGATGTGCTGGATGAGCTGGTATGTCTAGTTCAGATAAGAGTAGTTGGAGCCATGTAATTTCACTTGCTGCAGTTGCCATGGCACGATATTCAGCTTCAGCAGAGGATCGAGAAATTGTAGTTTGTTTCTTTGTTCTCCAGGATAGCGGACTTGTTCATAAGAAAGTGCAATATCCTGTAGTTGAGCGTCGTGTGGTTGGACAAGAGGCCAAATCAGCATCACAATATGCATGTAACTTCAAGGAGTTTTTGGTGGATAATAGGATACCACGAGCAGGAGACATTTTGAGATAGCGCACAACTCGAAGAGCAGCTTGCCAATGTATGTCACGTGGTGCTGACATGAATTGAGAAAGAAGATTCACTGCATAAGTGATATCTGGTCGAGTGACCGTAAGGTAGAGCAGGCGACCGATCAATCTTCTATATATGGATGGGTCAGTGAGAAGTTCACCAGTATTAGGAGTGAGTTGGTGGTTAACCTCTATGGGAGTTGTGGCAGGTTTGCAAGCTGATAGCCCAGTATCGGAGAGAATCTCAAGAGTATATTTCCGTTGATTTAGGAAGATTCCAACAGAGGATCGTGCAACTTCTATTCCAAGAAAGTATTTTAATGGACCCAAGTCTTTGAGTTGGAATTGATGTGCAAGGTAACGCTTGAGGATTGTAATGATAGTCGGATCATTCCCTGTAATCACAATATCATCAACATAAACAAGTAATATGGTTAGAAAATTACCTCGTCTATAAGTGAACATGGAATAATCTGCTTTTGATTGTGTGAAACCGGCATTGGTGAGGGATGTGGAGAAAGTGGTGAACCAGGATCGAGATGCCTGTTTAAGCCCATAAAGAGACTTGTGGAGATGACAAACACGATTTTCCCCCTTTCGCGCAAAGCCGGGAGGTACCTGCATATAGACTTCTTCATGAAGAGTGCCATGAAGAAAAGCATTAGATACATCAAGTTGATGGGTAGCCCATCCTTTTGCAGCTGCGATGCTTAAAACTGTACGGACTGTGACAAGCTTAGTGACAGGGGCAAAGACATCAGTAAAGTCCAAGCCTTCAAGTTGAGAGTATCCTTTGGCGACTAGGCGAGCCTTGTATCGCTCTACAGAACCATCAGGGTTATATTTAATACGGTAGACCCATCGACAACCAATGGCAGACTTACCAGGCGGTAGAGTTGTTAAAGACCAAGTGTGATTGTTTTCTAGAGCACGAATTTCCTCGTCCATGGCTTTTTGCCATTTAGGGTCTTTTCGTGCAGCAGAAAAGGAAGAGGGTTCAGTTTCTTTAGAAATGTTGTTTATGAAGGATATGTGGTTGTGGGTGTATGGTTTAAAGTTGAGAAAGTTAGAGATGGGATATTTTGTGGATGTGGTCATGTTGCATTGATAATCAGAGAGGTAACTAGGAGGCTTTCGTTGCCTTTGAGATCGTTGTAAGATAGGTTGTGCTTGTGTGGGGATGGGTGGGTTAAGTATTGGGAGATTAACATCAGGTGGAGGAATTTCTAGAGGGGCAGGTATGTGTAGAGTGGGGTCAGGAGTATTGGGTATAGGTGGAGTAGTTGGAGTACCTTGTGCTTCAATAGATTGTATGGGATTTTCAGGGAGAGGTGTGGTAGTTGGGGTATTGTGGGTTCCAATATGGTTCCTGAACTATTAGTATTTCACAACTTTGGTCCCCGACTATCAAAATTGCTCGATTTAGTCCCTAATTATGCAATTTTTACCTAAAATGGTCCATCGACTATTAGGATTTCACTACTTTGGTCATCGACTACTAAAGTTGCTCAATTTAGTTCCCAACAATGCAAATGTTAACCTAAAATGTAAGTTTATTGTGGATTCGGACACCTTTTCGGAGAGTGACCAAAGTAGTGAAATCCTAATAGTCGAGGGACTATTTTAGGTAAAAATTTGCATAGTTAGGGACTAAATTGAGCAACTTTAATTTGATAATCGAGGACCAAAGTAGTGAAATCCTAATAGTTCAGGGACCATTTTAGGTATAAATTAAATAGTTGGGGACGAAATTGAGTAAGTTTGAAAGTCGAGGACCAAAGTGGTGAAATCCTAATAGTCGAGGGACCATATTGGGTATTAACTCAAGTACGGATTATTACTTTCAAATGCCTACAAAATAATTTAAATAATAAAATTATTAAATATGTTAATTAATAAAATATTTCTTTTTGAAAGCTTTAATTAATAAAATATAATTTAACTATACATAGTTCTATTTAAATTCACTTACTTGATCCAAGCAATCAACATATGAATATTTTGTCACGATGTCAAACATATATCGCATGACATAGTATCCACAGTCAACACCTCCCGGTTGTATGGACACTACAAAATACATATATATTTTAGTCATTTAAACAATTTATTGTAATTCAGAATATCACACTAAAATTTTAATTCAATTTTCATACATACTTTGCATTGCTTCCAATTGATGTTCCAAACCCATCCATTTGTAGGAACATAGAGAAATGTCCTATATATATTAATTATAAACATACATAACAATTTATAAGTAATATAGAAGTTAAAATATTTATATTAATAATAAGGTATTTACTTACATATTCAGAGTAACTTTAATTTCAATGCTGCAATCACAAGGCAAGTGATTCAAGACATATACGCTTTTTGAGCGTATGCAAATCACCAAGAGTAACTAATGAAATCTACATTTACAAAACACACATACATATTAAAATTTTAATATCTAACCCTTCAAATAAAGTTATTAAGTTATATTAGTAAAGTAAAAGAACAAATTTCTTACTCTTGATGATATGGTGCTTAAATAAAATGTTTATTTTTGTACTGTGCTGCTTCATGACGCGAATGAAATATGATGCAACATCTGGAACATTCCAATTAAGCATATCCTTTGAAATCTGACTCGAATAGACAATTCTTATTACTGTGACTTGAAACTGATTGCACAACCGATTAAGAAACACACACACACACACAGATATATATATATATATATATATATATATATATATATATAACACAAGAATAATTAAAAAAAAACTTACAATATAAACACTTGTATGATTGAGACGCTAAGCCAATTCATCTTCATCAAATCCTTTATATCATCCACCATCACAAAAATAGAACGCGTGATTGTTTGATCCATCTCCAAATCAATGTAGTATTTATCAAATAGAAATGATGTTAACAAAATGACTAAATACTTGCAACTGTCCCCCAAGTGCTGTAAGACATCATCCCCAACCAACAATGGTAGGTCGGTACCAGTACGAGATAGTTCACCACTTTGATCTCTTGGGTTCTTATTTCATTTTGGTGAACTCTACAATGGTTGATGATGCATCATAGTCTTGTCTGTACTTGGGCAAGCCATACCCTTTGCAACAACAATAGGTGTGCCACCGGGATATACTGCTAGTGTACACATTTTTGGACTCTATTATTAAAAAAAGTGTTAATCTTAATCTAACAAGAAATGATATTTTGATTATGAAACTGGATATGTGTCAAATGAATGACAGCTGCTATGAGTAAGAGGTGGATCACAAAGTAGTGGATCACAAGGAGTATAGAGACTTTGAGGAGTTCCAACCAAGACCCCTTGTGGAAATTGACGTGTCACCGACATGTTCTTCGTCAGAAATTGGAGTTGCTGGTTTGGGCTATCAATCTTGGGTTGCATCTGTAACACCCCAATTTTCACATCTTGGATTTATTACAAAATCCTTAAAATATAATACATTGCGGAAGCGTCTAACCAGCAGAAAACCGGGTGTCACCGCCACACCTAGAGTGAATTCTATCACCTCTTGACAAACTCCACTCTAAGTGCACAGGCTAAACTTACAACACCAACATCCACTTTCATCTTGATTAGATCTCATCGGGCTACTGGAGTCCACACTAATCTGCATCTAATAAGAAACACATTGAAGTGCAGTTAGCGCGACGGCTAAGTAAGGAAATCCATTTGTCACTTAAAACTAGACAAAGGTTTGAAAACATTTAGTGAAACAACNCCTCATTCTCCATTCCCATATTACCCCAGAACGAAGGCGCTGCAGCCATGGTTTTAGCAAATGTACGCTTGGTTGGGCGGAACATTTTGCCCCCTTCCATCCCTTACCCTACCTCCATCGGAATAGTCGGTGGAGGCTCCACCACCGTACCACCTGCATGGCCTACGAAAGATGGCCAACAACAATAACAAGAACTTACCTTTTACAACTCTAGGGAAGCCAAAGAAAAAAGTCGAGAAAGGATTGTGTGATATTTGATCCATTCTAATTCCTATTTATTACGTCCGGCAGAGCTACGCTGGAAAATAATTGAAATCCTATGCCTAAAATAACTAAAGTTAAAAGCGTTTTTGTGGTAGTGCTAAACAAATTACTATTACCAAATATTTAATTCATATTACCATTCTAATTCCTATGTTTGAACCAAATGCATCCCAAGTCTCAAATATTGGGCATAACAAGGTACGCTATTTATTCTACTATCAAGAAGAAACAAGTAGATAAGTTTAAGACTTAAGAGAGTTTTTTTTTTTTTTTTTTTTTTTTTTTTG